>CAXKVR010000448.1:0-135225 GCA_964058845.1 Carex sylvatica
TCCTGCAAGGGGAATCCCTAATTATTTTTTTGAAATAGTATTAATTAGATTCGAAATAAAACCATGGAAACTAATGATGTTAAATTTAGAAAAAAGATTGAAAAGAAATAACTGTTCTCAATACATACATGAAATGATCTTCTGTACTCAAAATCAAAAGTCGTGTGAAAAAAGTCGCATTCTTTCTTCAGCGGAGAGCATTAACGAAGTGGTAGTATGAATCTTGAAGGCATGAAAATTTGATATATAAGGATGGCCTAAATTTCTTATCACATTTTTCTTTTCAGTTGTCTGTGTTAGAGAAAATCAATAGAAACAGATAATGACGTCTTGCTAATATTATTATTATTATTATTATTATTATTAGGGAAAATTAATTATTTGCCATTCTAAAATCTTTAAATTTGAAAAATGTCGCTTCAAAATTAGAAATCATCCTAATGTCACTTTAAACTTAGTTAATTTTTAATTTTATCACTCTAAATAACTAATGACTAAAATACCCTCCCATGGGCTCTTCCTCTCCATAATTTTATGTTTACAAAGTCCAAACAGTTGATTCAAACCATTCAACTTGTTGGATATGTTAAAATGTGCTTGCTTATATTTTTCTGAAATTTTTTAATATTTATTAAGATGGGTAAAAAATTCACCGGTCTAAATATAGCGATTTTGTTAAATACTTAATAAATAGTAAAAAATTCCAAAAAATGTAAAATTTGATCTGCAAGCACATTTTAACATATCCAATAAGTTGAATGATTTGGATCGACTGTTTGAACTTTAAAAACTTTGAAAATAGAGAGTGTAATTCAGTGTCACCAAAAAAGAGTGTAATCGAATCCCTCCTCATATGATATTATATATACATATATTATATTATATATACATATATTATATTATATTATATATACATATATTATATTATATATACATATGTTATATTATATTATATATACATATGTTATATTATATTATATATACATATATTATACATATATACATATATATACATATAGATGAAGGATCGAATGACATTTTTTTGGTGACATCAGATGACACCGTCCATTTTTAAAGTCCAAATGGTCGGTCCAAACCGTTTAACTTGATGGATATGTTAAAATGTGCTTGCAGATCAAATTTTTACATTTTTAAATTTTTTTTACTATTTATTCAGATGGGTACAAAAATTCAACGGTCTGAATATAGCAATTTTGTTAAATACTTAATAAATAGTAAAAAATTCCAAAAAATGTAAAATTTGATCTGCAAGCACATTTTAACATATCCATCAAGTTGAACAGTTTGGATCGACCGTTTGGACTTTGAAAACTTTGAAAATGGACGGTGTCATCCGATCCCTCCTCATACATATATACATATATATACATAGCCCATACCGCTGCAAATGCGGCGGCGCAAATGTGGCACATGCGGCTGCCAATGTGGCCACATTTTCAAACACTGAATATATGTATATCAAATTTGACCTCTACTGGTAAATCAGCAAGTATGAATTGATACAGGGACCAAACTATAAAAGTGATTACACCAGCATTTAGAGCATTAAAAAATACACATAATTGACATAAATTTCAATTTATTTGGATTTTTCTACAGTTAGTTATGAATTTCCAAAGTTTAACTTTTGAAAAAACTTTAAACATCCATAACTTTGGCTAGGAAAGTCGGATTTGGGCGTATGATCACTTTTCGGAAAGGGGGGAACAAGACGGATCCGAATATTGCCCAGAAGAATCTTCGGACATCCGAAGCATCATACTTTCAAAAAAATATCGTTTAGTGCCTCAAAAATTCAGTTTAAGTTTTCGTTTGACGGTAGGCATACAACGATCAGTATTTTGTTTAGTCAAAAGTCTAAGAGATTATTCAAGAATTATCCATATAATTATTTTAAAATATATTACTATTTATTGTGTTTTTTGCCTATTTCTGAGCAAATAGTATATGTTGACAGTAATTAAATAATTCAATTATTCTCTAAAAAAAAGAAGTTGACATCATTGAGACAATCTAACTATATTTTCTTGTGTACATTTAAATAAATTTTAATTTTTAGAATCAATGCCAAGTCCTTAATTAGTGTTATCTTTAGATTTGTGATATCCAACTGACAAATCAAATCAAAGTATGTCTTATTTTTTTGCATACACTCTAAACAAGAAAATTTTAATTTACAAAATTATTTAAATAAAAAATATTAAGATCTAAAAAAAATAATAAAAAAATAAATAAATTCGAACAGACCGCCCGGCGCAAGGGGTTCGCTAGAGCAGAGACCACACTTAAAAAAAAAAAAAAATCAGACCGTCCGGCGCTAGAGCGGTCTGCTGAGTTTTTTGGACTGCCCCTAAGTCTGGCGGTTAGGGCATTTTTAAAAAAAATATCAGATACAAGAGCATTTTTAAAATTAAATTTTTTTTTAAGGGTATTAATAAAAATGGCCGGGAATAACTTGTTCTTGTTATTCTGCTTCCAACCGTTCACATTTTTTCTTATGCGAATCTCAATGATACTTTTTCATACATAAATCAACGAAGAATAATAGTTGGGATCAGAATAAAACTAATCTAATAATCACATGCCATTGTATTTAATACGTGATTAGCTAATCCATTAATTCCATTTAATTAAAAATTGTCTACCAACGCCTTTTTGGTGGAAGAAAAATAAATTTAAATCGCCATTAATTGTTCTTGCATAGTTACCTTTTCTCTTAGCGGGTTCGTATTTCATGATATTAAATCTAATAACAATTATTATTATTATTATTATTATTATTATTATTATTATTATTATTATTATTATTATTATTATTATTATTATTATTATTATTATTATTATTATTATTATTATTATTATTATTATTATTATTATTATTATTATTATTATTATTATTATTATTATTATTATTATTATTATTATTATTATTATTATTATTATTATTATTATTATTATTATTATTATTATTATTATTATTATTATTATTATTATTATTATTATTATTATTATTATTATTATTATTATTATTATTATTATTATTATTATTATTATTATTATTATTATTATTATTATTATTATTATTATTATTATTATTATTATTATTATTATTATTATTATTATTATTATTATTATTATTATTATAATAATAATTATTATTATTATTTTGACCTGGCGCTCTAGTGGCAGCAATATTACCGGAAGAGGCTGGAGGAAATTCATGTCACCTAATGTAACTCAAATTTTGAGTTTGGATCCGGACAGGAGCGGAATTAATTTAACTGCTTAGAAATTCGGATGAAACTTTTTACGTGAATTAGAATTTAGAAGTTTACACCTCCATCTCTCTCTAAAAAAAAAAATGATGATAAGTCATGGATCTTATTAAATCAAGGTTGAGCTGACCATTTCTAAAAAATTCTAATGCAAAGAAATGAGAGATAATACCAAACACGGTCCATTGTTGCTGCGCATGGTATATAAAATCTGTTTGGAAGCCCACAATCCGATTATTGGGCCCAAAAATGCTACCATCATCAAACTAAGATGATGTGTTTTGGATATTTTCGGACCCGGTAATATATTCTGGATATTTTTTAATACGTTTTCAGCATGAATTGTATATAATACGGTTCACAGGATGATACATATGCGGCCGCACGCATTTTAAGACACTGGTTTTAGTACACTCACTAAATTTTTTTTTTTTTTTGTTGAGAAATAAAATATGGATTAATTTACCCACATTTAAGTGAGAGTATAGAATTAAAAATCAGCTGATGAAGGAATAATTACTGGGTGATACGTTGAAGCACAGTGCAGTGTACTGGATTCACATTGCATCAAAGAAATATAGCTTTATCAATTATATGATTTATCTGAAGCAGAACTGACATATTAAAAATCCATTATGAATCCTCACAGCCAAAATATTTCTAACTAAAAGAAAACTAAATTCTCAAATTGCAAATCAGATAAAAAAATTCAACCATAATGGATTAATTATCCATTCTTCACTGATGAACTCACAAGCACGGATAAAGACGGATCCTTATCTCCGAATTGAATATACAAACTTAAACATGAAATTTTGTATCGGTTTAATTAACCTCCTCATTATTCAAGATTAAAACTGAGATGGACAGATCTATAGTCCTCTCCTGGCAATCCAGAGTTATTTTCCTAAATTGGCAGTTTTCATTCCCAAATCAAAGAATTACAATAATCAACGGTTCAATAATAACAATTTTACAAGGGAAAGCCAACAAGGTAAATGGCTCAGGCCTTAATTAAATGCATACCTTCAAACAATTACAGAAAAGAAGAACGAATAACAAGAGAGCAACATTTAAAAAACACAAATATTTTTAAAATTTAGTTGAAATCACACAGTGATCAACAAGGTGTTTAAACGAGTAAAGGTTTGACAAAGATAAAGAGAGTAGTTTTTTATTTATAAGTTACAATATCTTATAATAATTCGGTCTTGTGATTTTTGAAAATTTAATGTTTAAAATTTGTATATGAAAAAATAGGAGCCTATATGAAACTGACATAGAAAAATATGAAACAAATAGAAATCTCGGTTTGTATTTTTAGTTGAAAAAGAATTAGATTGGAAACTCATCTCTCTTTTTTTTGCATAAACTTATTTTATACTAGAAGAGTAGAAAAAAATGGATAAGAAATTGTCAAAAATTATGTTAAGACAGATTATTACATTCAAAAAATCAGTTCATTTTCTGAGGTAGTACCACGTGGTTGTTCTTTTGTACTGATTGATTGACTCGAATTTTTGTATAAAAATTTGTTTTGTTTTAGAAAAATAGTAAATAAAATTATAAAATTTAAATTTGTATATTTTTTAATAAGATAAAAGATAAAGACTCAAATATTCTCTAATCTAATATAATATAATATAATATAATATAATATAATATAAAATTAAAAATAAACTATAATATTTAAATTTGCTTAAATTGATTGAATAAGAATTATTATATTAACACAACCCCTTCAAATTGCGGACCTTATTAGTATATATCTCTTTCTATTCTAATTACTTTTGTTGTAGTTTATTATTAAAACTGTAGTTATCAATTAAGAATATGATAAAATATCCACAGGTCCAGGTAGGGCTGCACAAAAAATTCTTAGTTTGTGATTTGATTCGAGTTTGATTTGAAAAAGTTCGTAAAAAATTTGATTCAAAATAGTTCGAAATTAATTTAAACTAAATTCAAACTAGTCATGGTTCGTGAACTATTCTAGTTCGAATCTCAAAATAACGTGAACCATTAATTTCTGCTGATATATTATGTTTGTTGATGACTTAAAAGTTAAAGCATAAGGCTGCCTAACCATAAATCATTACTCGTAAGTCGTAACTCTCGTTCTCAGTTCTAAAACCTAGACAACTTTCACCTCTCGCTTTCGACGACTACAATCAAGGAAAGAATGCTAGCTAATTTAAGGTTACGCAAATAAGGATACGATATGTACAATTTTTCCGAGTCAAAGGGAAGAATGCTAGCTAATTTTAGTTGATTGAAGAAACTAAATTTCCCGGAACATCTCCGATTATTTTAGGATTTCATTTTCAGCCAATGTGTCAGCACTTAGCACCGAGCCTAGCAGCTTTGCATATAGAACGAGACACACTCATTATAGCACCTATGCGTCTCTAGTATACTTCCTTGGATTGGTGAAGGCAACCCTAAAGAAGTTCAAATGTTGAATTTTTGTAATTCCATCTTAACTGACCGCTGATTCGCTCGTGTAAATTGCATAGAAGGAAGTATCGGCCGAAACCGATCTGTATCGGCCGACAACGGCTTACTCAGGATTTTCATCAGGGAGGGACAAAAAAATATCAAATTGGGTTTAAATAGCTTATCGAATTTAAACCCATTAACTAATTGGCTACTCGATAAAAAAATAATATTTTGACTTATATTTTTCAATACCCAGACTTATAATTTCTGATCCTATAACTTATAATTAATATTACCAATCATAATTTAAAAAATTTATTTTAGTTTTAACACTAAATTTAACTCGAATTACAAATCAAACATTTTTTATTTATTATATCAGTTGAATGAGTTTTATTTTAGAAAGTGTTATCAGAATTGTCAAATTGAATCTATATATATAGTTGATGGGAAAACTGTTTTGTCGTTTAATTAAGTATTGACTAAAATTTATGAGTGTTTTTTTTTTTTCAAAAGTAAATTTATGAGTGTTTATTTCTATAAAAAAAAATAACGACCTTAACTGTTATACCAATTTATGGCAAATCTTGTGAGATTTTAATTAAATATGATTCATTTAAGAAATGCACACTAACTGTCTCTAATCTAGTTCTATACTGATTAAAGGTTACAAGGCATAAATTGGAACATATATAGGAGGAGCATGTCATACTGACAAAAAAAAATATTTGACGATATATATATAGTGATAATTGACAGGGGCGAGCCACTAGTGTTTTGAAAAAACTCAGTTGATCGCGGACCGTACAGGACCAACTGTGGAACCGACCCGGACCATGGTGAAAACCTGGACCGAGAATAAAGAGAGTCACGGTTTTTGATGTATTTTTTCTACTAGATCCGGACTAATTCAGGTGGTTTTAAACTCGTGGACCAGACCAGACTATAACGGGACTAAATCCGGATCGAACCGTTACTAAACCGTGCTAATCCCTGGTCAAACCGTGCTAACCCTTGGTCTAAACCATGCTAAACCAAAGCAAAACCGGACCAGACTGTGATCAAAACCGCTGATTTTTTTTAAGATTGATAAATTCAAATTTTAAATTTCAAAATAAAAAAACGGTTCAACCGGTGGACCGGACCATGGTCCTTAATTAGCATGGATTCGAGTCATCCTCTCCTAATTTGGACCGTCTAACTCGAACCGTGAGGACCCGTGGACCAGAAGGTTTTGGACTAGATTGGACCGGACCAGACCATTTGCAAAACACTACGAGCCATAACCAGTTTCTTAAAAAAAAAAGATAATTGACAGGAGCGGATCAGGAAATGTTTCAAAATTTTCTGATGTTTGTTCCTTTTGAAATATATTTGTCATTTCCTACTCCATGCCCGTCTCTCCCCAGAGAAATTATGCGTTTTGCTTCTGATAATTGACCAACACTCGTCAAAGTAAAATAAATTATAATTACAGATACATATTCTCAAAGACATGAAATTTTTAACATTCTGATTATGAGCATCATTTGAAAATGGACAATATTCCATCAATAAAATTACCAATATGATTTTAAATATTTTTATATATTAATTTATTAATTCTTTAATTTCATTCAAAATACAATTTCTGGACTAACCTTTTCTTTGATTCTATTTTTGTTCTATGCTTATGAGAGGTTAGGTTTTCTCTTCTAGGGTTATGACTGTAAACTAAAGTACATGCTGAATTTTAGTTAATTTTATTTGAAACTTGAAATGTTTTTGTATGGTTTGATTGCTCTTTGAATTGTATCTTGTAAGATTGTTGTACAGTGACCAACTCCAACTCTGTTTGTTTTATATGGACTTAGGTTAATTAGAACTTTCTATTATTCATTAGTAAAAAAATACTTACAAGTTACATCTAACGAACAGGCCTCCAGAAATATAAACTAAGCGACTAACTTGCCCATAAATCTGATTAATTTGTATATATGGAGAAAAATATATTGATCTATGCCAATTGGTAGTATAATCAGATAAGTATAATGTGTCGAGTAGTGTGCTAGCAAGAAGTGTGATTTTTTATGACACCGACAGAATGTTTATAGTGTAATCAGATATGAATTTTACAATCCATACCAATAGAATAATTTTTATTTTTTATTTTTCAACTTTTAGTTTAACTCAAACGAAGAGATCAAAATTTTGAAGGGAGGAGAAGAATCTAGCTTAAAAACTAAGAATGGAAGTAAATTGAGAGGAGGAGAAAGTCTTACATGCATGAGTGGATCCTAGAATGGTATTTTGTCAAGAAATTTTGAGAGAGGGTATTTTATTTGAATTTTTTCAAAAGAAGATTATTTGATCAAATTCCCCATAATAGTCATACTTAAGGGAAGCATATGGGGGATACCACCGCTTTAGACAGATAGCTTCAGTTTTTCATAATTTATAATTTATAAAAGAAAAGAGATTCATTTACAACATCTTACAACAATTTGATTTTTTTTTTAAAGTTCAAACAGCATATTCAAACCGTTCAACATGATATCACTATATTAAAATATGCTTGGAGATAATTTTTTTTATTGTTTTTATTGTTTTTACTATTTATTTAGTATTTTACAAAAATAGTGGTTTTAAACAATTGTAGAGTACTGAAAAACATCAGTTTTGTAAAATACTTAATAAATAGTAAATTAAAGAAAAAAAAATGAAAAATTTGATATGCTCAGACTTTGAAAATCACAAAACTGAATTATTGTAAAATATTGTAGATTTCTCCTCTTTAAAAAAAAGCTACTCTCTCTCTCTCTCTCTCTCTCTCGCAAACCTTTACTTGTTTAAATACCTTATTGATCACTGTGCGATTTCAACTAAATTAAAAAAATATTTTTGTTTATAAATGTTTTTTTTCTGTAATTGTTTGAGGGTATGCATTTAATTAAGGCCTGAGCCATTTACCTTCTTGGCTTTCCCTTGTAAATTAAATTGTTGTTGACGTAAACCCGGTGTGTAATGATTATTGAACCGTTCATTATTGTAATTCTTTGATTTGAGAATGAAAACTGCTATTTTAGGAAAATAACTCTGGATTGCCAGGAGAGGACT
The DNA here is from genome assembly GCA_964058845.1 of Carex sylvatica. Classification (NCBI taxonomy): domain Eukaryota; kingdom Viridiplantae; phylum Streptophyta; class Magnoliopsida; order Poales; family Cyperaceae; genus Carex; species Carex sylvatica. Next base: position 8,832 of record CAXKVR010000448.1, read on the forward strand.
ATAGATCTGTACATCTCAGTTTTAATCTTGAATGCTGAGGTTAATTAAATCGATACCAAATTTGGTGTTTAAGTTTATGATTTTTATATTGAACAATTTCTAATTTAATGTTTTTCTTTTGGTTTCAGTTTTGACCTAGGCCTCTTTTTAAAATTTGTTCTTGAACTTGCATTACGGAAGGAGTACACTTAATTTCTACAATTAGTTATATACAATCAATTGATTACAGCATGATACAAACAAACTTGTATTGAGTGTACTAAGACCAGTGTCTTGAAATGTGTGCGGTTGCATGTGTAAAAATTATTCTGTGAACCGTATATGAAAACGAATTCAAAAATATCCAAACCACATTATCTTAGTTTGTGGATTCCGTATCCCGAACCCAATTAGGAGTCCCGGACGAGTCCAAGTAATTCTCCTACCTCCGAGTTGTTAAATAGGCGCTCCCGTGTTCAACACTTTGCTGTTTGTTTTGCAATGATTGTGGGACTAATTAAAGTAGAGCTCCAGAGAATTATGCCGTAAGAAATTTATATCGGCCTGATACGGTGTAGAATTTTAATTGGGCTGAAATATATTCACATCTTATATTACAAAGAATTCAGTTGTTTTTTATGTTATATCGTCTGGCTGGTTAGCGTTAGTGACGCAACTCATGGAATCAATTTTTGGTGACCACTAGTACTAGTGTTTTGAAAAAAAAAACCGGCTGATCCAGGACCGTATATATCAGACCAACCGTGATAATTGATGCGTCTCTTGTTTCTTTGATGCCAGGACACTGCACTCTGCTTCCACGTACGTATCACCCTGTAAATCTATAATTGTATTACAAAGAACAAATATTAACTTCCAAAAACCCTAAATTAACTTATCCCTAATTAATATAATCAACCTTGTCAACCTAAGCAAATGAATCATCAACGTATCACCCTGTAATTGTTCAGAATATATAAGACCAGTGTTTTAAAATGCGTGCGGCCGCATATGTAAAAATTATCCTGTGAACCGTATATACAATTTTATGCTGAAAACTACAGAGGAAATTTATAAATATCCACAGAGTATACTTCATTAATTGTAACTATTTGAGATCGAAATACAAGCCAGAGTTTGCAAATTTCTTTATATCAGACATTGGACGGACCAAATATTTTTTTGCATTTTTGCTGTCTCGACATCAATTATATCTCCTTTAGAATATTTTTTGTCTGTTTGATAACTATGTGGCTCAATTTGTGGATGGACAAGCTGGGGCCCGACCTCCAAATTTCTTTATTTATTTTCTCTTTTTTTGAGAAAGGAACGATCGATGGGAATTCATATCTTTTGATGTAACATAATATTTGAATTTAGATCTGAACCATCTATCATAATTCGGACTAATTCGGGCCAAAACAGATTGGACGGTCCAAATCCAGGAGCTAACTACATGTTGAGAAAACAGATGGCTAAGTCTTCTCTATTAATGAAAGTTGCAATTTTGATCTTTAAAATTTTAAATTTTACAAATAAACATTACTATTAGTTTCTCTCATAAAATAAAATTACATGACGCTTATTACATCTATTCCAATTTTCTAATTCCGCCCCTGTTCGGATCTAAACTCAAAACGTTTACTAATATCAAGACGTTTGCACCACGGCTCCTGTGCAACTAAGTCATTTTCTGATTTTTAAAGTCCAAATAATCGATCCAGACCGTTAGATGTGATTTCTATATTAAAATGTGCTTGGAGACTAACTTTTACATTTTTTTGAATTTTTTACAATTTATTAAGCTACTTTGAAAATCGTTGATCTAACAGTGCCTTTTGGTTTTATTGTTTGATTAAGCCACCATTGAATTAGCTATTCTCAAAGTGGCTTAATAAATAGTAAAAATATTTAAAAATATAATCAGATAAGTATAATATGTCGAGTAGTGTATTGGCAAGAAGTGTGATCTTTTATGACACCGATGGGATGTTTATAGTATAATCAGGTATGAATTGTACAATCCATACCAATAGGATTATGTTTTTATTTTTCAACTTTTAGTTTAACTTAGACGAAGAGATCAAAATTTTGAAGGGAGGAGAAGAATCTAGCTTAAAAATTAAGAATGGAAGTAAACTGAAAGGAGAAGAAAGTCTTACATAGGTGGGTCCTAGAGGTTATTTTGTCAAGAAATTTTGAGAGAGTATTTTGTTTGAATTTTTTCAAAAGAACATTATTTTATCAAATTCCTCAACTGTCTACCTATGAAAGCAAGCATTTTTGTCTACTGGTACTTTCCTCATTGATGGCAGTCTTTTGTAAACAACACCATTCATACAAGGATTGAGACGCATTCTAACAGTATTCCTTCCAAATGTTAGCTTTCATTCTGAAAATAACCATGTAATTTTATTATGGCATCACAATTGAGGACATGGTATTTTGAAATACTCATATCCTAATCTATACTGTTTCATGTCTAAACTCTAAAAAATTATAAATTCTAATTCATGTAAAAAATTTCATCCGAATTTCTAAGCAGTTAAATTAATTGATGTGATTGATTGTTGAGCTAGTTGATAAAATAATAATAATAATAGTAATAATTGTTATTAGGTCTAATATCATGAAATACGAACCCGCTAAGAGAAAAGGTAATTATATATGCAAGAACAATAGCGATTTAAATTTATTTTTCTTTCACGAAAAAGACGTTGGTAGACAATTTTTAACTGAATGGAATGGATTAGCTAATCATGTATTAAATACAATGGCCTGTGATTATTAGATTAGTTTTCTTCTGATCCCAATTAACTATTGTTTTTCATTGAGATTTGTATATGAAAAAACAAATTGAGCGGAATAACCAGCTGATCTATTAATACTGACATATACGTACGCATTGATTTAAGGTCCAAAATCATGACTACACTTTGCACACCATCTGATCCTATACGACTCGTTGCTTATATATTTATCCTGTACATCTAACAGGATATGCGTAGAGTCCGATTCAATATGTATTTATCCTGTATTTAAACCATGCCAAACCAGAGCAAAACCGGAAAGGAATTTGGTTATCACTACCAAATTTTGTCTAAACCATGCCACATAAGATCTAAACATATTATTATTCCTTATAAGTTGCAACAGAATTAGTTATCACACCCCTAGTAGCCTGTCACTCCCTCCTCCTTCCTCCTCCCAGCAGATCAAGCGAGCTTATTTCCCTCATCTCCTCTTCCTCTTCCTTATACCTGATCAAGCGAGCTCAAAGATGATTTCAGCTGGCCTGTTTATGACGATACTAGGTATGCTACCTTATCTAATCTATATACTGAAAATTCTTCTCTTAATAGATCTCAAATGACACATTTCTTTTGACCATCTGTAGGCGACATTACATCTGTAATCTTGCTGCTTTCTCCCGGGTTTGTTTTCATTAACTTACGAAATTCTAATGCATTCGTCTTTGTTTTAGTTTTGACCATCTATAACTGCTTGGATTGGTTTGGGACTTTGGATTAATTTGATTGGACAATTTGATACCAAGGGGTGAAACTTTGTATTCATCCATTAATTTGACCTGCTTGCTTAATTGGGTGCAACTTTTAAAGCTTTGTATTCATCCATTAATCTGACCTGCTTGCTTAATTGGGTGCAACTTTTCCAATTCATACGTTTGAAATATTTTTTATGTTGATGAAGTTTGAGAAATTACAAATTATTGTTCTTTTGCAAATTTAGTAAAATAACAACTTATTAGAATTATTAATTGTTCTTAATTAATTAATAATTAAGAACAATAATATTGGATAGTAATATATTGGATAGTCAGATGTAATATTGGATAATAATATTGGATAGTAATATTGAAAGTCCTAGCATTTTAGAATTATTGTTAGTAATATTGGATAGTCAGATGTGAATTTTTACTTTGGGGCCTTTTTTTATTAGACATGTCTAAACATAATTAGGAGTGTTCAAACGGTTTGGTTTAATCGGTTTTGGACCGAACCGAATTAGTTCGGTTTAAACGGTTCAGTTATTTCGGTTTATTGGATCGGTTCGGTTGAATTTTCAAAACCGAATTAGAACTTCGGTTCGGTTCGGTTTGAAAATTTTCAAAACCGAAATAACCGAACCAACCGAACTTTCATATAATATGAATTTGATCCAAACCACTCCGGTTTATTTCTTAATACTCCGGTTTATTTCTTAATCAATTGCTTTAAATACTTAATTTATTTCTAAATATCTTAGTTTATTTCTTAATACTCCGGTTTATTTCTTAATATACTTTGGTTTATTATAAATCAATTGTTTTAAATAAAAAAATTAATTAATTTCGGTTTGAACCGAACAAACCGAACAAACCGAAATAAAACTTCGGTTCGGTTCGGTTCGGTTCGGTTCGGTTCGGTTCGGTTGCAATGCTAATTCGGTTCGGTTCGGTTCTATTTTTAAAACCGAATTATAACTTTGGTTTGCCAAGTTCGGTTCGGTTTCAACCGAACCGAACCGATGAACACCCCTACACATAATATACAAATTAATTAATTACGTTCACTTTAGTACATTTTGCTGACGCTAGTAATGATAGTTAACTAGTTTGTGTGCTTAAATCAGTTTTTTAATCGTTTGTTTGAGAAAATATTCCTAAATATATATTAACGGGTATATGATATTTTTTTTTTCAGGCATACGTTTTTGCAGATGATTACCACGCAGTCCGTGAACCAGGATTTCAACGGACTTCCCCATGTTGCAAGCCTGTTGAATTGCATTCTTTGGGTATTGTATCAGTCGGTCCATCCCGGCAATATATTAGTTTTAATAATAAATATTGTCGGGATTGTGATCCAAGTCTCCTACCTTGGAATCACATTTTCATTTGGTAGGCGTCGTGTGCGGGTACGTATCTGCGAACTTTATTTTATCAACATTTTTTGTAATTTTAATGAATAGCGATATATATTGGGCTTTAAACGGGGCATTTGCAATGGCTTATTTTCTAATGGGTTTTGTAAAGATTTAATCAACAGTGACCGAAATTAATAGGCTTTGAACTGAACACATTTAAACAGCTCAACTTTATTGGGCCTTAAGAAAATCGTGTGATTAAAACTATTTTTCTTGGTTTGAACTTTATATTATATTTTGGGCCTAATAACCTTGCTTTTGCCTTTGTTTTTATTTGGGCTAAAACAGAGCAGCATTCTAAAAATGGTTGCGGTTGCATTCACACTGATGGGTATATTGATGGCTAGTGTTTTTGCTGGGTTCCATACCCGAAACATAAGAGTTAAAGTTGTTGGATGGACCTGCGTTGCTTCGGGGGTTCTGATGTACGGTTCTACGTTTCCAGCACTGGTAAGTTGCATGTTCTTTAATTTTTTTTTTCTTTACGCATTCGTTGAAACAAACACACATAAAAATAATTTTTTTTGCAATACTATAGATTGATGCATGGAGGATGATGAGTACCGACAACATCCCTCTACCTCTTATTCTGGCTGGATTTGCCAACACTACCCTATGGCTCACGACTGGGGTTTTGGAGAACAACATGTTTATGTTGGTAAGAATCAAACTTGTGTATATATATATATATCCTGATTGTAAAATTAATATTGATGTATTGTAAGTTTATTATTTATTTTGATAAATAGGTTCAAAACGGGTGCGGATTGTTTTTGGTGACATTACAACTTGGAGTCTATATTCTGATTTGGATTCGCAACCGTTCACCACCCACTGCTAGTGAGCGCGCACCTCCTGCTGCCAATGACCGTGCACCTCCTGCTGCTGGCTCACCTCTCACTGCCAACCCACCTCCCACGGCTACTAGTGAGCGCACCCCTCCCACAGCTCCCTCACCTCTCACTGCCAACCCACCTTGCACTGCTAGTGAGCGCTCACCTCCCACTGCCACTGCCACTTCCAGTGCTAGTGCTGATCAGATGATCATCACCTCTGTCAGTGCTGATTAGATGATGATCGCCACTCCATTTTCTACTTTTATTCACAAACTTTGTGTTCTTACTGTTGCCTGTTAGCTTAACTAGTTGGATTTTACATTGATTTGTGCAAATATTTGATTGCACGCGTTGTATTTTTGTTTTGTTTTTTTTATTAGAAATATTGGAGAATTTTTGGTTTGGTGAGAGAACCGATGACAGACGGGTCCCACCTTTAGTGAAAGACTTTTTGCTCGGCTTTTTCTTCTGGAAATTTTTTATTGATAGAAATTAACAGAAAAAAAGAGAGAAAAATAGAAAGATTACTTCAGTTGTTATATTAACATATTAACAGTAAGATCGGTAGAAATTCTAGTGATCCTAAAAATCTTAAAATTTTTTATCGGTACTAGTAATACTGATCCTAACTACAAACATTTCTTCTGTGATTCATAATTCATGTCTTTCTCTGTGTTCCTCCACGTGGCTCAAGAGATGAGAGATGGACATGCAAATGCAGGCTTTATTTACATCATGGGTGAAGATTTTGACGGAGCAGATTTAATTAATGCAGCATGGGAGAAGGGACTGCTGTGGTCAACATGGGTGAATTAATGAAATTCTTTTAGGATCGGTACTAATATTATCAATCAAAAAATTTATATATGGTCAACATGGGAGAAGGGACTGTTGTTAAACCCCACTATCACTGCATGTAGAGCTATAGAAATAGGGAGATCATGGGGATATAATTGTGGAAAATAGGGCCACTGTGAGTAGCATTTTGGAGGGGATCTCGTAGTATGTGTATAGAACTAAAATCCCCTTCAAGGAACGAGGAGAATTCATATCTTTTGATCAATGTAACATAACTAATATTTGAATTTAGATGTGAACCATCTAATATTAGAATCCGGACTAATTCGGGCCAAGGCAGATTGGATGGTCCAAGTCTAGGGGCTAAATACAGAATTTTTTTGAGAAACTACAATTAAAAAAATTATTTTTACTAATCCACATGATTGCTTTTTTTTTTTTTTTTCAAAAATCATAAAGACCGGAGGGCTCCTCCGGTCTCACTTTTTTTCTTTTCTCAAGACTGGAGGAGCCACCCGATCTCAACTTTTTTTAAAACACGTAATTGGACGGTAATTGGATACTGCCACAGAAGATCTGAAAATGATGAGGTTTTTATTTCGCTGAGATTTTTAAAAATAACTATTTTCATAATTATTTTATTAAAAATAACTATTCTTGAAGGACTTGATTGCAAATAGTGAGAGGCAGAGGGCTTGAATGCAAAAAGACAGTGGCCATGGCTACTTCATGTCATTTGCACTTCATTCCCTATGACAAGCCTTGATGATTTATCCTTTAATCAAATGAAAAGATCATAAAAATGATATTTTGTATAAACCAGGGACCTTTCTGCATAAATTTTGGCTCTGACAGTCCCTTGAAATGCTTTAAGAATGTTGAATATTGAATCTCGATGTTTTGATTTGATTCTCATGTGTATTGGTACTGTCACAGTGGTTTTCAAACCCTTGAACGTGGTTCTGACCCTAACCAGCCCTTTAATCATGATTAAAATACTTGAAAATTGTTAATTATGTAACAATGACTTGAACTCAGCAGTCATTAGTGGTACATGCACCACTGGTATAAGCAAAGCCGTCAAAAAGGCTGATTTGACCTCTGCTGACAAAACAGTAGGCCTGGACCAAAACAGGGACTCAAATGTAAATCTAAAATTATAGTCAAATAGAGGACTCAAAAATACACAAGTTCAAGATAAATTTTACATTTTATGATTTTATTTCGATTTTTAATGAATTTTCAAAGTTGGACATTTGAATCTGAAAAATACTGAAAACAGTGCATATAACTTGTGCTGGCCACATTGCCTTTTTGATGATTTTACAGATAGATAGATTATTCCAAGCTGATCAAAATAGACATCTCATTTGCATCATTTGAGTTTATATTTTGTTCTAAATAAAATGTTTAAATTAATCCAAATTAAATACAAAATTTCTGCAATACATGGACTATAATGCCCTCCCTGTTAGAATTAAATATTTTAAAAATATAAATAAAATTCTAAAAAAATTGTAAAATCATTTATAGATACCCTTGACGCCTTATATTAAACACCTATAACCAAGATTGATATAATGTCTCATGAAATTCTGAATTAAAAAAATATAAATTTCAGAAAATTCCAAATTATGTTTATAAGTGATCATGCATAACCGACTCTTCAAGACCAAGTTAAATTTTTCTAAGTCTCCAATATATCGGGTAATGCAACTCCTTTGAAGCATGTAATTGCAAATCAAGCTCACCATATCACATGTTGGTATCATATCTCAGTATTGAACCAAGGTTATGAAGTTCGAATCATGATTAATGTTTGATCAAAACTTAAACCAATGCTCCTCTGAACTTTCATGCTCTCAAATAATGTCAAATAACGACTCGATTGAAGAAAATTGCGAAGGTGTTGAAGGAAATCAGACTAAATCCCATCGGTACCGATGATGTCAAGCTCAACCAAGAATCATCTTCTCCAGTGACCGACCCTCACCGACAAGTGTCTCAACGTGTTCCCGAGACCAAGGCGATGAGAACTGCAGCGGCCCGAAGCCTTTAATGGCCGGAGTACCACCGGAGAGATGAGCCCTAGTCGGCACTGGACGTGTCCCGTGCGAATTAAGTTCATCAGAACCCGCACGGATATTTATGCGATAAGATACGCCTAATGAAGGCGCTAAATGAAATTTAAATTAAAAACACGGATCTTGATGCATATATCTCATCCAAAGGCCCGAAATAATCTCATGAATTAACGGCCTCCTGTATCATGGGCCCCACTTGCCGGGTTTAATAAAAATCATGTTTAACCGAATCTCAAAGCCCAATGTGGATATCAAAGACCCAAAAGTTTGATCCAATGTCTGCACTGTTATTAATAACATGATAATTCAAATCTCAAAGTCCAAAACTGATCTCAAGGCCCATATTCACTCTCAGTTTAAATAAAATTTAATTAATAAAAAATTATTTTACAAACAGGTCCCTGAAAAGATAAAAATGTTTACAAATAGGTCCTTTTAGTTCAGAATTATTCATATCAAGTCCAAATTGACCCAAACCAACTCCAAATGAACCCAAATTAAATTCTCTATCATTCTAAATCAAATCCAAATATGTTCAAGTTTCATCCATAATTCAAAATGACCAAAATGCCCTTCTCATAATTAAAATGTCATAATTTCATAATAAAATTATAAAATTCTCAAAAAACATTATGCATCTCATATCATAATCAAAATGACAGCACGTGCAAAGTTTCATAGCACTGTAAAATGATCAAAATACCCCTCTTTATGCAAACATCATGATAAATGACAATATAGATGACCAAAATAAATGAGAACCAACCACATGACAAAAAATGACAGTACATGAGCCCTTTTAGCCCCATTACTCTGTTCACAACCAATAGGTACAAATCCAAGAATGAACGAGGTGTTCAGCTTGACTCGAATGGTTTTTCTGATGTAATTAACGGCGGAGGCTTGCGCCCGTCAGGAGTTAAACGTCCTAACAATCGAAAACAATAAAACCCCGACGAACCGATCATGAACGTAAGTACGTCGCAAGGGTGAACCAGGAGGAAAGCAGAGAGGGAGAGATAGAGAAAAGATTTTGATGCATCACATCGACCTCGCACCGTCAGCTAACCTGACGCCCACAAAACAAAACTCTCAATGTGCAAACTTTTCTGCCGCCTACAACCACGAATAATAAAATGTCAACCTTTTAAATGTATACATCCAACGAAATGAGACAGGATCACATACTCGTGCTTCGTAAGTGATAACCGATCCTGATAGGTTTTAGGATCGGTGTTTTGAAATTAGCCAATCCAGATAGGTCTTAGTATCAGTGTTTGATAAATAACCGATCAAAATAGACTAATCCTAATAACCAGTTTGTCAATAAGTAATATATAGAAACGATAAGAGAAAGGACAAGTCGAATCGTGGTTGGTTTGACGACCGAGCTAAAGGTCTCATTATAATCGATGTCTTTTTCTTGACTAAAATCTTTGGCAACAAGTCTCGCTTTGTAACGTTCAATGGAGCCATCAGATTTGTGCTTGATCTTGTAAATCTATTTGCAACCTATGATGTGTTGATCGGGAGAGAAAGGTACGAGAATCCACATGTTGTTATGAGCAAGAGCATTTAATTCGATTGCCATAGCCGCGCGCCAATCGGAGGATTTATTTGCACTAGTGAAAGAGGTTGGCTCATCAATTGGGTGAAATAGAAAGAGGATGCTTAGTGGTGAGATAAGTGACATGATCCGAAAATTATTTTGGTCAACGAGATCAAGTTTGTTGCCGTGTAACCATAGAGTGAGTGGAAGTTTGACTAGGAGGAATAGGAGGCCGAGGAGGTGCATCAGGTGTTGCTTCTAGCAGTGGTTCGGATGGAGCATCAGTAGAGGCAACAGATGTATTAATTGGAATTGACAGCCTGGAAATGAGTAAAGGTGAAATAGGTGTGGCCTGGGAAGTGTTACGTCCAAAGAGTATGGTAAAAAGCTTTATCCTCAAATACACTTTAGGTTCGGATTGCAAGTATACAATCCTACCGTGTAGTATATTATCGGGTATCGAACCACAAGGAGTATGGTAAATACTATGCTAACACTATAAATAATAGATTTCAGAAAATGAAGAAAGTAAAGTACAATAAAGTAAATTGGGGGGGGGGGGGGGGTTGTTCTAACAATTCCTAATTTTTGGGTTCAATACCCGAAAGAGAAGAGTTTTAAACAATTAAAGTAAATAAAATGAAAGAAAGAAATATTGGTTTGCTTTCAAGTTGAGGAGATCTAGGAGTTTTTGGTCTACAATCCCTTGCTAATTCTATCTATTCGGTAATTGCTTGAATTCATGTATGATTTGACGAGATTTCTAACCTAATATGTTATTAAGGGTCACTTCCGTAAATTAATAACGTGCCTAGGTAATTTGGACTTCTCGATTAGGTTCATCACCCTAGCTACCTACACCATAAGCTCTTGTTAGTCTCTCCTCTCCTCGAGTATTGGTACTTCTCAATTAAGTTCATGATACCAATATCCGATTTGATTTGAGATGTCCTAATTAGGGTTTGACTTCACGGTTAGGTTCTTCACCAAGTCCCTAATCTTAATTTCTGTAGTTTCGGCTTAGATTAAATTGGTTAGAATCTTAATCAAAACCTAGGGTATTTTGCATTCATAATTTGGTACTATCCTATTGATCACAGTCAATTTTAGTTCTTTTGAAACTAAAACGGGATACTACAATTCAAGTACTAACTATGTAATTAACACAAACTATTAAATCACAGAAATTAACAATCAAATCCCATAAAACAATCATAATAAAAGCAAATAACTAAATAAAATAGAATTAAACAAGTTCATGCATGATGACCTGAACCCCTAGAGAGAGAACTACTCCCTCTTGGAGAGATCCATTACAAAAATTGGCAAAGTAAGAAGAAATGAAATAAAAGAAATGATTACACCCTTTAACAAATCAAAAACCTCTATCTTGCCGAATCTTGCTCAGGAAATCCTTCTTCTCCTTGCTTGAAAGCTTTCCTTACTCCAGAATTTATCGCTAAGTGTGTGTGTGTAAAGAGAGAGAATGAGATTGAAGATGGTCTTGGATGGAAATTAACCCCCACTTTTATAACCCCAGGCTATGCTCAATGAAGAGGCATAGTTATGATGTGAGTGGGGTTAGTGGAGTAGTGGGTGCTCTGTTTACATTGCTTGCCAGACAAGTATGTGTAATTTTGGCTCTTAAAACGCATTCCTGGTGCGCTAAATATAGAAACCGTGTTATTTTTGGCTGACTGCGGTTGGAGTGCATCCGCACTGCGTGTGGCCTCACCCGCACTGGGTTTAAGTTTCCTTATTTAACTTCCTGAACTTCTGCAAATTTCTCTGGGTGCGGGTGGCACTGCGGATGGATGACCCGCACTGCGGGTGGGTTCTGTGCTTTTCCGAAGTTGCTAAAATCGACTAAGTGTTGAGTGTGGCTAGGCTCATCCGCACTGGCCCTGAGTGCATCCGCACTAGGCTCGGGAAAACTTGCTGCGCAGCGCTGAGATGTTGGAAATGCGACTAAGTCCTCAGTGCGGCTGCACTGATCCGCAATGCGTGTGGTTGACCCGCACTGGGGTGTATTTTCACCATTTTTCATCATTTTCTCCAATGAAAAGTCAAATAACCGCAGTAACTTGATTCCAGATGTATTTTAATCACTTTATATTATAAATACAAGAAATTTGAGGTTGTTTTATGATAAAGTCTAGATCAAATGTGTATATAATTTATGCTTATCAGGAAGTAGATGGTGGATCGAGCCTGTTAAGAGAAGAAGAGGGAGGCCCATTATGAATTAAGGAGAGGGGAATAGAAGAGGCCTGTTGGAGACCCAAAATGGGTTGTTGAATAGCCGAAATGGGCTGGTAAGAGGTAGTTGGCGCATGAGAGAAAATAGGTAGAGAGCTGTGCTGATTGATAAGAGGGTACACAATAGTTGAAAATTCATCCAGAGAAGTAGGTGGTTGAGCAGAAGAGGTAGAAGTTAAAAAAGGAAAAGTATATTCGTTGAAACGAACATTTCAGCTCACATAGATCTTGTTAGTTGGTATATGAAGACATTTATAGCCCTTTTGATTTTGACAATATCCCAAGAACACACACGGCATGGAACGAAATCGCAATTTGTGAGAGTTGTAGGGGCATAAAAGGGGGTAGTATAAGCAACCAACAACTCGAAGAAAGGTGTAGTCGGGTTTCTTGTTGAAGAGAACAGTAAAAGGTGTATGTGGATAGATAGTTGGAGGCAATCAATTGATGAGAAATGCCGCGCTTTGAAAAATGTGATCCCAAAAAGGTGACGGTATAGAGGCTTGAGACATGATGGCTAGGCTAAGCTCGATAATGTGACGATGTTTTCGCTCCACTAAGCCATTTTGTTGTGGAGTGTAGGGGCATGAAATTTGGTGGATGATATGTGGGAAGCGCTTGGTAATCGGTTTATACTCGGTTCCACCATCCGTTTGAAGTCGCTTAATGGTAGTGCCAAATAAATTCTCAACTTAAGACTTAAACAAAGCAAAGGTGTGAACTACCTCATCTTTAGTTCTAAGAAAATAAATTCAAGAGAACCTCGAATACTCATCAATAAAATGTATATAGTAACGAAGACCATTACATGACACAATTGCAGCCGGACCCCATAAATCTGAATGTACTATATCTAATGGTGAAGAAACAAGAGAAGTAGAAGGTTTAAAATGCAAAATAGAGGCCTTAGCCTTACAACAATCACCACATAGATCCAATTTATTTGAAGAAAAAGGAAGATTATTCAAATTTATTACAAAACGGGTCGTGTTAGGAGAGGGGTGTCCCAACCTAGAATGCCAAACCATAGCCGAGACACGCTCTCCTATAAATACTTGAGGTGAGGAATTAACATTGTAAAGACCATTATAAAGCTTGGCTTGAAGTAGAGGAGTCTTGGTACAACGATCCTTCACAATACAAAAGAATGGATGAAATTCAATTAGTAGATCGTTCTCCAAAGTAAATTTCGATATACTAATTAAATTTTTGGTTATAGAAGGCACATGAAGCACATTGGTCAATTTTAAGCATGGTTCCAGAAATCGGCCGATTCCGAGTCAACTCGGCCGATTCAACTCGGAATCGGACTGGATCGGGCCAAGTTTTACCCGATTCTCGCACCTGTGCGAGTTTCTCAGAAAAACTCTAATGAACAGTGCGTGAATCGGCCGAGTCAAGCCGAGTTACACCGAGTTGAGCCATGTTAGACTGAGTTGAGCCGAGTTTCAAACCAACTTACATGGCGAGCGAGTTTTCTTCGAAAATCTGAGTTGAAAAGTGATGAATCGGCCCAGTGAAGCAAGTCTGCACTAATTCCAGACACATTCTCACGTTTTGGGTTGATTGTCTCACCGATTTTGCATTTTTTTTTGTTCAATTTGGTTTTGCTAAGTAACTAGCAGAGGAAAGGGCGAACGGGTGAAGAAGAAGAAAGAGATGGGTGGGTCGGTCAATGAGTAAAGGAGCAGGGGCAGCATAAGTGAGATATGGGTCAATGCAATTTCTAATGAATTCATATCCTGCATTAACTCAAATTTTGAGTTAAGATCTGAACTGTTGGATTTAAATCCGCACTAATAGTAAAGGGCCCAGTGCGTTATACGTGTGGGTTGGATTGGCTCGAATTCTAATCGTACAGTCCATAAATTAACTCAAACGGTACGTTAATGCAGAGGATACGGATTCATTTAACTAGAGACAAGAAATAGACACACACATGATTATTTCTTAAAATAAGAGATATGTGTGCCCCTCCCGACATTTTTATTTTTACTCAAAAAAAAATGATTTTATTAAAAATAACCACATTTTCAACGAATTTTTAAAAATACCTGGCCCGTGGATATTTTCCACGGCCCGAATAAATTAATCCGGACCGTGGAAGAATTCCACGGGCCAGAAATTTTTTTTTTTTTTTTTGGAATTTTTTGGAATTTTTTATTCCGGGCCGTGGAAAATATCCACGGTCCGAGAATTTTTTTTTTTTTTTTTTTTTTTTTTAAGATTATGTTGTTTGGATTTAAATTAGTTTGAATTGTTAAGTTGGAGGTTTGTATGAATTTTATTTGAATGAATTGTTAAGTTAGAGTGCTTCTGAGCCCAACTTTGCACATCTGGTTAACATAGCAAAATATCTTCAAAAATCATGAAAATTGACCGACATGCAATCTTGACATCGTAGAACAAGACTGTGAAGTTTCATACAAAATTTAAAAACAGTTCGCGAGATATCATCTCTCAAATATTGTCCCAACGACTGAAGGAGTGCTTCTGAGCCCAACTTTGCACCTCTAGTTAACATAACAAAATATATTCAAAAATCATGAAAATTGACCGACATGCAGTCTTGACATCTTAGAACAAGACTGTGAAGTTTCATACAAAATCTCAAAACAGATCGCGAGATATCATCTCTCAAAAATTACCCCAACGGCTGAAGGACAATTTTCATGATTTTTGAAGATATTTTGCTATGTTAACCAGATGTGCAAAGTTGGGCTCAGAAGCACTTCTTCAGCAGTTGGGATAATTTTTGAGAAATGATATTTCGCGATCTGTTTTGAGATTTTGTATGAAACTTCACAGTCTTGTTCTAAGATGTCAAGACTGCATGTCGGTCAATTTTCATGATTTTTGAAGATATTTTGTTATGTTAACCAGAGGTGCAAAGTTGGGCTCAGAAGCACTCCTTCAGTCGTTGGGACAATATTTGAGAGATGATATCTCGCGAACTGTTTTTAAATTTTGTATGAAACTTTACAGTCTTGTTCTACGATGTCAAGATTGCATGTCGGTCAATTTTCATGATTTTTGAAGATATTTTGCTATGTTAACCAGATGTGCAAAGTTGGGCTCAGAAGCACTCTAACTTAACAATTCATTCAAATAAAATTCATACAAACCTCCAACTTAACAATTCAAACTAATTTAAATCCAAACAACATAATCTTAAAAAAAAAAAAAAAAAAATTCTCGGACCGTGGATATTTTCCACGGCCCGGAATAAAAAATTCCAAAAAAAAAAAAAAAAAAAAAAAAATTTCTGGCCCGTGGAATTTTTCCACGGTCCGGATTAATTTATTCGGGCTGTGGAAAATATCCACGGGCCGGGTATTTTTAAAAATTCGTTGGAAACTTGGTTATTTTTAATAAAATCATTTTTTTTTTGGATAAAAATAAAAATGTCGGGTGCCCCTCTCTTGTGACTTTTGAATTGAACGATTCTTGATACTTTATTAAACAGTATCTGATTTTGTTTGAATTTTAATTATTAACCTATAAGTATGTTTAATAGCATATCTATAGATTTATATTTTACTTTTTACTTTTATTTATTTTATTTTAATTTATTATCAAATATTGTTAACATAATATAATACACAAGCAATATGTAATTTAAGTAGTAATTAAGAATTTTTTAACACATACAATTTATATGTTGGATATGAAAATGTGTTAGTAATTTTTTTATTTGACACTACATTAATGTTTTTATTTTTTTACTCTGTACAACAATATTTTCATTCATATTTTAATACAGAGAACAATGATATGATCCAGCCTGCTCGACATAGCTTCTGGTAATAAAAATGTGTTATATTTGTAATGTTTGTAATACATTATATAATTAGTGAATTATTTGAGTGTAATATTTTATCTTAATATAGTTTTTTTATCAATTATTTTTATCAATTTTTTTCTATTTTTTTGCTACAAAAAAAGCTTCTGCCAAAAAAACCGAGTTACCGATCCGATTCTTCCGATTCCGGCCGATTCTTTCGATTCTGATTCCATATCAAAAATCCAATTCCGATTCTGATTTCGAGTTTCAGAACCATGATTTTAAGTCACCACTATTACTAGGAATAAAACAATTGCCTAGATGTCTAATAGGTAAGATAGAGCCATTACCAACTTGAAGTTGATCATTCCCGGTGTAAGGCACGAAAGAATTGAGAGTGCTTATGTCGGATGTGACATGATTGGTGGCTCCGGAGTCAAGAAACCAACTCTCATGAGGTGGATTAGTAGTGGTATTGACCAAGGTTTGAAGTTGAGGTGGCGGTTGTGCAGTGTAAGTAAGGTTGAACCGGTGATAGCACTTAAGTGCAGCATGACCAAATTTGAAGCAGATCTGGCAAGTGGGGCGATCAGCAGGAGGTTGAGACGATGAAGCATAGCCTCTGCCAGAATTATTTTGCTGGAAGTGCTGAACAGAACCTCCTCTGGAAGAAAGATTGGAATGAATTGGGCCTCCAGCTCCACGGCCCAGAGACGAATTAAAGGCCGGCGTAGGTAAAATACCTGCTGTGTTAGCGGGTCCGCCCTTTCCACTAGAAGATCCGCGGTTATAATGTCTCCCAGATCCACGCCCTCTTCTTCCATTGCCGCGATTTGTCTGAGCTGAGTACAGCGCCTGTGGATTGGAGGAGAAAGAAGATGGCTAAGTCTGAGTAGAGAGGAGATTCTCATGTGCGAGAAGAAAGGCATGAAGCTCTGGCCACGAAACTGGAGTAGACCGTGTCGTCAGAGTAACCACAAAAGAATTAAACTCAGGGCCTAATCCGGTTAGAATATAGTTAACCAGGTCCGAATCAGGGATGGGAGAACCGGCTGCTGCTAGCTGATCGGCGATGCCAAGCAAGTGGGTGTAGTAATCGGAGCACGAACGGCCACCGCGGGTGCTTGATTGTAGAGAACAGCGTAAATCCATCACACGAGCGGCAGAAACAGCCGCATATACACGGTGAAGAGCGGACCAGAGGTGAGCTGTCATCTTGCTGGAGATATACTGAGCAAGAATTGGGGAAGAAATCGTCGAGCGAATCCAACCGAGCAAGAGCTGATCTTGCTTGATCCAAGAAAGAGAACGGGGATTGACTCGAGTAACGCCAGCTTCAGTCAAGGTCGGTGATGGAGGGGTGAAAGTCTCAGAGAGATGATTTGATAAACCGTAGCCAAGAACAATCGGTTCAATTTGAGACTTCCAAGTCAAGAAATTGTCACGATCTAATTTGGTAGAAACCGGTATGGAAATGTGCACAATTGGCTCAGTGGGATGAGCTGTGAGCGAAGATGAATCAGCAGGGGAAGTTGTAGAAGAAAGGGCAGCCATGGCTGGGAAAGCAAGAACTCAAGAAAGAGAGAAGATAGGGAGAAGAACCCAGTCTGATACCATAAAGAGACTAAAAATATGAATGAATTTGTATTACTTTCATTAACCCTTTATTGGTCCAATACATAGTCTATTTA
Source organism: Carex sylvatica (assembly GCA_964058845.1). Taxonomy (NCBI): domain Eukaryota; kingdom Viridiplantae; phylum Streptophyta; class Magnoliopsida; order Poales; family Cyperaceae; genus Carex; species Carex sylvatica. The sequence continues at coordinate 26,738 of CAXKVR010000448.1, forward strand.
TAGACTTTGATATCCTTCTCACAGAGGCTTAATGTATGAATGAATTTGTATTACTTTCATTAACCCTTTACTGGTCCAATACATAGTCTATTTATAGACTTTGATATCCTTCTCACATGAGAAAGGGAAGGTAGCACAATTGGTTAGAAAAAAGTTTTAAAGTTGTTGTATCTAAAAATCAAGAGTTCAATTTCCCCTCACGACTTCACAGCTTCTGCGAAAGTTTTCAAGAAAAAAAAAGAGATATCCTTCTCACAGAGGCTTAATGCTATAGTTTACATCATAACATAATAACAGAACTAATCGAATCAGGTCAACTAAACCTATATCTAATTGCTAGTCTAGAAACAATGTATCTTGTCTAATATCTATGCTAGAAAAAAAAAATGAATTTCAGTATATTGTGCGAGTATACATGATAATTTGTTATTGCCTTGATAATTAATGTAACTAAATTAATTACTCAAATGAATATACTCTATGCTTATAGATTAAACAAAATTGATACTGTATGAATATACTCTTTCTATGATCACGATGAACACGTTATGTTCTTAATTTATTTAAAGGAGGGGACACATATTGGACAAGAATATAAACCGCAAGATTAAGGATGCTTTATTTTCTAATAAGTATAAACTTGACTATTCAAGGGTTGACTATCAACTAAAATTGTTGCTCATGGTACTACATGACAATGAAATAAAAACATAATGTTGTTCATTTGCATAAACAACAATTTCATGATAAGAGTGTAGTTGGTAAAATTTACTCAACTAAAATCTTCCATTCTTGAAACGTGAGGTTCAGCATCAACAAAAAAAGTTGGGTCATGTAATCTACAAGGCAATGAAATAAATTAATTTGTTGTTGTCGTACCCTCGCATAAACAACAATTTAATGATAAAATTTACTCAATTATATATATATGAGTAGAGCTAATTTGCTGCTAGCAGCATTTCAGCAAACTGCTGTCAATTCTGTAAGCCGTTGGATCTAACATTAGATTCGTGGCTTGATGATGATGATGAGGCGCTGATTTTACTTTGACGGAACGGGAAATTTGAAACAGCTCTGTTAGATAAAGTTGGGTTTTGAAGCACCTCCCTCATTTCTCTCGTGCACCTCCCTCGTTTCTCTCTCTCGACGGAGCAAGTCCTGTGCGCCTCTCTTGGAACAAGAGCTCCGTCGACGAGTCAAAAGAAGGTTTCCCTCTCGTTCACCTCTCTCCTTGGTTCTCTTCACGGTCCGCCAAGCTCAGACGAGGTCTCGCGCACCAGGTCCGCCCAGCGAGAAGTCACTCGGACGACTCGCCCTCCCTCCTCCCTCTCTCGTACTTTCCTCCCTCCTCCCAGTGCCTCTCGCTCTTTTCGCTTCTGGTTTTCTCACAGGTTGATTATCTTTCAAAAACCCAAGATTTTTTCAGTTTGCCTAATTTTTCTGGTTTATTTCGAATTTTTCAGATTTTTCAATTTTTTCATCGGAACCTCTTCTCGCTCTCCTCTCAACACCTCCTCCGATCAGCTCGACTCGGGCTCCCCGAGATTTCCTTTTCCTCTCCCTCCCGCCCCCCAACTCGCCCTTCTGTAAGAACCTCTCTCTCTCTTTTCATTAGGGCTTAACTTTCTGGTAAATTGCTAGATTTATTAAAATAAGAACTGAGCCACCCTCTCTCTGATCTGTGTGTGCTTGATTTGTTTTATCAACCTTACAATTTTTGTTTTATGTTAAGGCCAACGTGCTTTCAATTGATTGAAATTGTGATGCTGGAATTTAGGGCTTGCTTGATTGAATAATCTTGAATTGTTAAATCGATCAATTGCGAGTTGTGCGCAAAGCCCTTTTTATCTGTTTGGGTGACTCTCGGTTTTGTTTAATTGAATTTTGGACTGGTACTCGGAGAATGCCGCAGTGTGAAATCTAACCCAATAGCATGTTGTAAAATCTGGCACAAAATCAACCTTGTGATAAAGAGGAATTTATATCAAATTATTTGTGCTTATTTTTTCTGTTTGATTTAGTTATTTATTTAATTTTTCTGCACCTTTTGTTGGTTGTCAAATATTAGAGATTTCATGCAAGGGAACATCAAGCATATGATAAAGAGAATTTTCCTTACTATTGGATCATTGCCAGTCAGGTAGAATGTCTTAATTCATCTAAGTTTTATTTGGTTATATTTGTTATGGATACCTGAATTTGGGTACAACACAGTACTTATTTAATTAACAAAGATGTTACAACATTAATTGGTGTGTTTGTGCTGGTACCAGTCCTGACTTTCTCCATTAAATTGCAACTGGAACTCTATTTAGTTTCAAGGGAAAAGTAATGGTACACGTCAGTTCTGAGGTCCGATCGAGATTGTACTTGTTGTTTTTATATGTTGTTATCAGATCATTGATCTTTAGTAAAGTTATAGTTAAGGAGTTTCTTGGTTTAATAAAATCACACAAAAATAAGGAGTTTCAGTAAAGAAAGGGCTTTGTAATTTCTTAACTATATATATATTTTTTTGAAAACCTGCTGGTGATAATTTCTTAACTATAAGAACGACTTATTTGTACTGTTTACTCTCAAATCAATGGATTAGGTACATATTGGAAGACTTGGAATGCTCAACTTATGCATCAAGATAGAGTTGCTATTTGTTCAATTAATCAACAGAGAAGTATTAGAGGGGAATATTAGTAACACTGCTATGCTGGTGCCAGTGATATGAATGCTGAAGATCATATGAATTTCAAGTTTGAGAAGCTAATTAACTAGAAGGGTTTGATTTGTAAATTATTCAATTAGTTTGCAAATGGATTTGTTTTATTATTTGATGTAAAAAATTTCATTTCCATTTTTTGCATCTGAAAAATATTTGTGTATAGAATGTAAACAAGTTGTGAGCAATAAATGTCTGTACTGTGGGAAAATTTATATATTGTTTTATTATCCTTTGAAATATTATGAAATTGGTGTGTGAGTGCATATTAAAGTTCACACTAGTGACAATGCATCCATACTCACATATGTGCCAATAAGTTGATGTACCAGGTTAAGATTGTCTTTTGTTTAAAACTATGATAAAATAAGAAAAACAAGCACTAGTGACAAAATAAGGAAAATGATAAGATAAAATAAGTTAATAAGCTCATGGCATGATATATTAGGAAGAAATAGCATGTAGTCATACAAACAAAACAGGTACAACTCGTACCAGTACCAATTTCAAATCATCAGAAATAACATGTAGTCCAAACCAAATGAAGATAAAATATCATATGATTTGTTTAATATCATTCTATTGACCCCACAGATGCTTAAAATATACATGTTTCTTACTGACTCTTTCACTCCGACAAGAAAAAATAATCAATTTTACTATTTACACCCGAGAAAGTTTAATAGCATAATTGAGCAGTATATGCAAAAATAAAATCATAAAGAAAATAAGATACATATTTGAACAAAATAAGAATTTCAAGAATTTGAACAAATAGCATAATTGAGCAGTATATCTTTCAAGAATTTCATAAATTATATAGGAAACATATGTTCCTCTCAGCTCCAGTCTATGAAAAATCATCTTGATAAATATATAATGTTTATATTATTTCCATCAGCTCATTGCTCCTGCAAGAATTATCAAAAAGTATATGTCAAAAATCAAATCAGGTTCCAACACACTTATTACATGGATAAAAGCAAAGTACATGTGCAGAATTGAATTTCTGCACGAAATAGGTACTGAAGTGTACTTGGACCTAAGATTTGGATCTTAGATAGTTTATAAGAAACCAGTCAAGTATTAAGCAATAAAGAGATCATAGACTATTTGAAAGCAGTTGTGTATATTAGTATCAAATATCATACCAGTAAGAGGCAAATATGCAGTCTGGTGCTTCCCCTGTATGCAAAAAAATAGCACAAGAAAAATAGATGAAGCTAAAAAAAATCATATAACTGCGATAATTCATAAACAACAATATACCACATGCCTCAGCTAGCATCAATATCTAATTTCATATAGCCATAATCCATAAACAGCAAGTTCAATTAGCAAAACAACAAGTTCGATAATTTGAAATATTCCTTCTATCAAAGGTATCATTTCTATAACTATACCAAAAATATCCTTTCTATAAGTACCAAAAGTATCATTTCTATGACTATACCAAAAATACCCTATAACTATACCACATATGCATTATCAATCTTCCAACGACAAATCTTCACTATCATATACATTTTCATCTTCCAATGACAAGTCTTCACTATCATATGCATTGTTGTCTTCCAATGACAAGTCTTCATTCACACATGATTCTTGTGCTTGACCTTTCGCTAAGTCGTCCTTTTTCTACAAAAATAGAACATAGTAGTGCATGTTATAAAAAAGGTGAATCAATGCATTCGCATCCACCCCTACCAATTTCTGTTTCACCTTCCCAATTTGGTTGTTCACATCTTTCTTGCTGTAATGAAAGTTCTCTTTGCCTCTTGCCTTCGCTCCAAGAAGCTCCCTAATTTGGGCAGTTCCGACGTTTATCTCATTTAATAACTCAATATCTACTCTATCTTCCATTGATATATATTTGTGGGATTGAAGGTGGCGCTTCTTTGAAGGAGTGTTTGCAATGAATGCATGATTATGGTCCTTGTGGAGGCCGGTTATCTTCCATATCCCATCCTCATGAGGCCTCACGTGGCACGACGCTTTGCAACCACATCTCTTACTTGATGTTTGCTTTTCCGGTGTTTTTTCATTTGATCCACCAATTGTCTCCAAATCATCTTTCAATTGACGTTTTTGCCTTTTATTAAACCCCGATTTGGAACACACCAATCTAATTGACCTCTGCAACCCTTCTTTAGTTTTCTTCAAACTATTTATATGAATACTAAAACCAGTAATGTAGCCATACATGTTGTAGAAATCATAAGCCATTTTCTGACTAACGAATTCCATCCCTATATAAGGCTCAATAGTTTTCTCTCCTGAAGGCTCTTGGACCATGCTTCTAATTTCATCTACATCCCGCTCATTCATTGGATTTTCTTCCAGATCATCAATTTCATCTAACGTGATATTATCCATTTGTCTAAAAAAAAATGATATAATAAGCATAACCAATTCTTATATTCGTAGTTACTCATTTTTTGTAAAATTTCAGCAAACTAATAATATGATACCCTACAAGAAAATGAACTAAATTTCAAGCAAAGAAGTAAGAGTATAAGAACAATCTATCACTTACCCAATTTAGTCATGAATAAAGTAAAACACTTAAATTTCATGCTACGATAACCATCGAACTATGATAAAATACTTTGGATGTCCAAATAAAAAATACCTAATGAGTAAGGGAATTCAAATTCTTCCACCAAGATTATCCTGCACAACTAATCACCCTAATACACACAAATATTCAAATCAGCCTCTCAAATTTATGAAAATTGCTTACTAATCATAAATGGATGCATTTGTTTGTATTTGTACAAAATAAAGAGGCACATGTACCTTACCTCTTAGTAGACATAAACATTATGAATTCTTCAAACAAAAATTGATACTTCTGAAACGCTAGAATTTTGAAATAAACCAGAAAATTGATCGGTTTCATTATCTATCTTTACAACATATTTTTTCGAAATAAACTAGAAAAACCAGAAAAATTAGGCAAACTGAAAAAATCTTGGATTTTTGAAAGATAATCAACCTGTGAGAAAACCAGAAGCGATAAGAGCGAGAGGCACTGGGCGGAGGGAGGAAAGCACGAGAGAGGGAGGAGGGAGGGCGAGTCGTCCGAGTGACTTCTCGCTGGGCGGACCTGGTGCGCGAGACCTCGTCTGAGCTTGACGGACCGTGAAGAGAACCAAGGAGAGAGGTGCACGAGAGAGGGAAACCTTCTTCTGACTCGTCGACAGAGCTCTTGTTTCGAGAGAGGTGCACAGGACTTGCTCCGTCGAGAGAGAGAAACAAGGAGGGAGGTGCACGAGAGAAATGAGGGAGGCGCTTCAAAACCAAACTTTATCTAACAGAGTTGTTTCAAATTTCCCATTTCGTCAAAGTAAAATCAGCGCCTCATCATCATCATCAAGGCACGAATCTAATGTTAGATCCAACGGCTTACAGAATTGGCAGCAGTTTGCTGAAATGCTGCAGCAAATTAGCCATACTCATATATATATATATATATATATATATATATATATATATAGAGGTTGGCTACTATGCTTATATAAGCATATCCCCACATATGCTTATATAAGCATATCCCCACATATGCTTATAACTCATTTTTGTGTTTCTAATGTCCAAATAGTTGATCTGAACCGTTAGATGTGTTCTCTATATTGAAATGTGCTTGGAGACCAAATTTTACATTTTTCTAAATTTTTTTACTATTTATTAAGCCACTTTGAAAATCGTTGATCCAATGGTGGCTTAACAAAACAGTAAAATCAGAAGCCACCGTTGGATCAGCGATCTTCAAAGTGGCTTAATAAATAGTAAAAAAATTCAGAAAAATGTAAAATTTGGTCTCTAAGTACATTTCAATATAGAGATCACATCTAGCGGTTCAGATCGACCATTTGGACATTGAAAACACAAAAATGAGTTATAAGCATATGTGGGGATATGCTTATATAAGCATAGTAGCCAACCTCTCTCTCTCTCTATATATATATATGTATATGTATTATCTTCCTTTATGATATATATTTGTTGTCAACATATGCATGTTAACACTATAAAAATTAAAACAAAAATATGTATATATTTGTTAGTTCATTTTTTAAATCCAAGCCATTGATATATCTAAGTTTAAACTGTAAGAGATTGGAGGAAAACTACATATGAAATCAAATTTAAGATTAATTGGCAGGGTGGACCGGTGACTCAAAATCAAAATATTATCAGGATGGACAACCGGTGACTCATATATAACCCACATAACACAATTCAAAAGAATTGTCATGTAGAAAAGCCTAGTAAATTCTTCGTTCACAGCACGTGTGATATTATGGTTCCAAACATCGACCTGTTAAAAAATAAATCGTACAACTAGGTTTGACCTTCCTGAAAATTAACGTCCTTTTACTCAACTCCACTTAAATGCTGAAATAAATTTTCGTGCACACTGATTCAAAGACACACAACATATTTCATCCTCAGTTTGCTTATAATGGAATCGATGTAATGCATCCACATCTAACTTCTTAACCTAACACCCATATCCTTTAAAAATTATTTAAACCATATTGTACTCTTATATATTAAGAATTAGGTTTCTTCTATTCTATCTTTACTCGTTAATATTATTAGTTAATAAAATAGTAACAGAGCGAATAACAAATAAAACTAAATTAATAGTTAGCTTTATTTTATTTTTTCAAAGCAAAAAATTTCAAAAAATGCATCTCTATTTTAGTTTTTTGCTTTTTGATCATCATCATCATCATAGCAATAGCGTAGTAGTAATAATAATAATAATAATATTAGCAAGTACGTCTTTATCTGTGTCTATATTGATTTTCTCTGTTGATTTTCTCTAACACAGACAACTGAAAAAAAAAATGTGATAAGAAATTTAAGCCATCCTTATATATCAAATTTTCCTGCCTTCAAGATTCATACTACCACTTCGTTTTATGAGTATTATTGCGATTTAATATATAATTTTCTCCACAAACAAGACATATCATTAAACGATTAAAAATATAAATAATATATAAATAAATAAAATTGGGAAAGATATGATTAAATGATTCAAATAAGGATTTTTTTTTTACATATATATTATTTATGGAAATTATTTTAACAATGAAAATTTCTCTACATGAAAGTTCTAAATATTCTTCATTTTCTCTCTAGATCGGAAATATATGATTGTTTCCATCGGCATAAGATATATATATATAGGAGTAAGTCTACCATACATTGCAATGCATAGGCACCTCTATGCATTGGACTATAAATCACCATATTCAAAGTTCAAATGACCGATCCAAACCGTTCATCTTGTTCTCCATATTAATATGTACTTGGAGATCAAATTTTATATTTTTTGGAAGTTTTTTACTATTTATTAAGTCACTTTGAAAATCACTGATCCAACGGTGCCTTTTGATTTTACTATAACCGTTGGATCAGCGATTTTCAATGTGGCTTAATAAATAGTAAAACAATTCCAAAAAATATAAAATTTGATCTCCAAGTACATATTAATATGGAGAACAAGATGAACGGTTTGGATCGGTCATTTGAACTTTGAATCCGTGATTTATAGTCCAATGCATAGAGGTGCCTATGCATTGCAATGTATGGTAGACTTACTAATATATATAGTAAGGCTAGGGTGCTATGGGTTGCATAGAGAACTACAGTGCTACGGCTCAATATTCAAGTTTTTAAAATTCCAACGGTCGATCCGAACCGTTCATCTTGTTCTCCATAATTATATGTGTTTAGAGACCAAATTTTACATTTTTTGGAATTTTTTTACTTTTTTTTAGATAGTTAGAAAATCAAATATCTGCATAATTTTTTAGATCAAGTGATTTTCTACCTATCTAAAAAAATAGTAAAAAAATTTCAAAAAATGTAAACTTTGGTCTCCAAACACATATTAATATGGAGAACAAGATGAACGGTTCGGATCGACCGTTATGATTTTAAAAAGTCTAATATTAAGTCGTAGCACCGTAGCTCTTTATGCAACCCATAACACCCTACCTTACTATATATATATATATGTATGTATGTATGTATGTATGTATGTATGTATGTATGTATGTATGTATGTATCTATATATATATATATATGTATATATATATAGAGTACGGCTACCATACATTGCAATGCATAGGCACTTTTGTGCATTGGACTATAAATCACGGATTCAAAGTCCAGATAATCGATCCAAACCGTTCATCTTGTTCTCCATATTAATATGTGCTTGGAGACCAAATTTTACATTTTTTGAAATTTTTTTACTATTTATTAAGCCACATTGAAAATCGCTGATCCAACGGTGACTTTTTATTTTACTGTAACCGTTGGATCAGCGATTTTCAATGTGGCTTAATAAATAGTAAACAAATTCCAAAAAATGTAAAATTTGGTCTCCAAGCACATATTAATATGGAGAACAAGATGAACAGTTTGGATCGGTCATTTGGACTTTGAATATGGTGATTTATAGTCCAATGCACAGAGGTGCCTATGCATTGCAATGTATGGTAGACTTACTATATATATATATATATATATATATATTTATAAACATCAGCACAAGATCTGCTAATTGTCTATTTACAAAGATGCAATAGCTCTAAACATAATTCAGAAAGATATGTTTGTTTTCATTTTCATTGTCGAAACTACAGAGGAAAAGGAGAAATGAAGCAGAGTAATCAAAAAAATAAGGAAATAATTTAATTGCAGGAATCAGAGATAGCCGTATGAAGTATAAGAAAACAGATAGCTAGAGATTAATTCAATTTTAATTGTGACAAACTATGTAGCAGTCTATGTGGCGAATATGTTTTTAACTAAATTTAGACTTCTACACATAAAATAGATGTATTTAATTAAAAGAATATATATATTATGTGATTGGAGAGATGATATTCAATTCGAAATTTAATCTTTCAATATCAGTCGTTGACGGGTCAGAACAACTACGATGCATAGTATAAGAATATCAGTCGTTGACGGATGAGAACAAATGCGATGCATAGTATAAGAATAGAAATTTCATTAAAAAATAAAACACAAGAAAAAAAGTAAGATACATTCATTTATTTCCACACAGCAGAAGCAAAACAGAAGCAGAGTACAGTTCAATTCCCACACATGATCTTATTTTATAACAACCATTTGACTTTGAATTTAATTAAGTAGAGGTATAGCGTCTGATGAGCTCTTCGACTGTGGTGTACTTGACTTCTGGATAAAGCTCCGTTGCCTCAACACCGAAAGAAGGCTCGATCTTGAAATTGGTGTGATCTCCCTTTATAAACACTGAGTGATTGATTGACAAAATTATATTTACAGGAATTGGCGACTCTGAAATTACAAAATCAACATTTATATAATTAGATATAAGCATATTAGCAGAAAGACATGAATATTAATTAAATTGAAAATAAGAAAAGACAACCTTGGATCTGCTTCAAGAGCTGTTCTTCAGTAACATATACACGCTCCAATTTCTTTCCAGTTATCTTCTCATACAATGACACCAACTCGTTTTTGGTGGTTGTATTTGCCGCCGGTCGCAAGTACAGAACCTTGTTCAAGGCACGTGGGTCGTCCGCCGCCTTGATTGTGTACGTACCGTAATCAGTTTCATTGACAAACACTGCCGGAGTATTTCCATCTCCTAAGATAATAATCTTAATAATCTTATCGGTAGGCGGCGCCAGTTGACCCAAAGTTGGAAGGTAATAGCCAGCAAAATAGGCGCCTACCACGTAAGTGTACGGTATCCCCTCGGCTTCTATGGCGCGTCTGATCGATGCCTTCACTGCAAATATCAACTTGGCGGGTTCCACTGCGTGCATCCGGTCTACGTCATTGCCGAACTCCGATGGAAAGAATCTCTGCATGTTTATAATTAGGCACATTGCTCAAAAACTACTAAATAATTATTGAATAGCTTAATTAGATCAAATAAACTTTGTATTTTTTACCTTGACATTGCCAGCTTCCTTTATTGCAGCGATGATGTTTGTTTGATCAGCTATCTGAAGGGCGCCAACTGTCGATATGACGACATCGACGGCCTTGATTGCATTTACCAAGCTCTCATGGTCATACAAGTCGCCCTGCTCATCAATTAATTTCAACACATAATTATTTAGCAATTTTCCATTTAAATCATCAGGAGCAATAAAGTAAATTTTTTATATAAAATAAAATTAACCTTGACAAGAGTGACACCAGAGTCCTTGAAGCTCTCCAGCAACTTGGCCTTGGCAGGATCGGACGGTGCAAGGTCACGAACCAGTGCAAATGTGGGGTGGCCCAACCGGGCACTTGCCGATACCACAGATTTTCCGATGTAACCGGTACCGCCGACGATCAAGATTTTGGACTTGTCAGATGCAGATGCCATGTTGCATGCACTGATCAGAGAGGAACTTAATTTTGTTTTAGGAAGATGTGGGTTGGTCAGGAACTTGATTTAATTTTGTGAAAGACAGAGATGAGTCAAGTCTTTATATAAGAAATGGGATCTATGAATTAAGGTGACTTGTGGCTGTTGGTGAGTGACGCTTGAAATATGACTTGATGACGACATATCGATCGATCAAGAGATCAATAATTAATTGAATGAACAAAATGTTGGTAATCGGTTGTTTGTCTGTATCTTTCATTAATTGTACCTGGACGTGTATTAACAAAACCCGCCTAGGGCAGCCCGTGTCCGGTCCGCCCGTGTCCTATGTCCAGGGTATTCGTGTCCGAGCACGGATATAGGACGGGTAAACGGATATACGAGTAAGGACATTAAACGGACTGGACTCGGTTTTTTGGTAAAATACCCGGGCATATCCGGACCGTAGTACCCGTTTATCCATACCCGTGAGTCCGTACCCATAAACCCATGTACCTGTGCCCGTGTCCTTGTACCTGTGTACCCTATATCCGTGTATCCATACCTGTTTATATTTAAAATTTCAAAAAAATTCAAATTTTCCCCCTCTATTGTTTTAATATATTTTTTTATTTATATTTTATTTAACCTATTAAAAATAAATCAATGTTTAAAAAATATATTATCAATTTAAAATGAACGTTTATAAAATATATTATCAATTTAAAATGTAAACTAAAAATTTCGAGATATAAATAAATTATAAACACGTGTAAAGAAATAAATAAATAGATTTGTACTTAGCCGAATAAATATACAAATTTTCGCACGAATAATTTATATATATAAGTTACAAATTTTATTTATTTATATACACTATTTAATATTGAACTATTCAGATTTTAAAAGTCGAATTATAAACACGTAATAATATTCGTACAACATCGTAAAAAAAAGAAAAGACCGGACCAGACCGCCCCCTGCTCGGACCGCCCTGCCCCCGCAGGTACAATGGGCACGGGTATAAGACAGGCAGGGCAGAGTTTTTGAAAAAAAAAAATCCGTAATGTCCGGCCCGTAGTACTCGTATATCCGCCGTGTCTGTGCCCATGCCTACCCGTGCTCGTTCCTGAATATGCCTGGTCCGTCCGTGCCCTACCCGTAATTCAAACACTAGACTGGAGTGAACGCGTCCCAACACAACAGCGTTTTTGTTTCCAAAATTTCTTAAATTTTGTATTAACACTGCTATTTATAGAAAAGTAAAGGACAGAGTTGCAATAAAACATTGTCAATTGTTTTGCAGACCAAAAATAATGGATAAGGATTTAAAAAGTTGTATATGTATTAAGCAGGTAAAGAGGGGTATTCGTCTAATGGGCCTTCTAATGGGCATTGTCTATATCTTGAATTCGGGTAGGATGTTTGGTGTACAAATTTGAACAATGTTCGCATGGTGTAGGTTTATATAAAATGAAGGAATGTCTTGAAAATTTAAATGACATTGCACCTCCTCCTTTCTCTCACTGTCAAGCGGGTCCCACTGGTTGGTTTTTCCTTGGTTGTTTCTAAATTGCACCCAAAATTATATTCGTATCTTGTGAAACCTTTTAAATTTCATATAAAATTAACCATTGGGAGATTTTTTTTTCGTGTTTTTTGTATCAAAATTCTCAGTTTAATGCGTAGAATAGTATCATAGATTTTATGTTCAAGAAAGTCAAATTCCATTTTTTTTCAAATTTCAAATTCCATTTTATGTTGAAATTATTTTTGGAACTATATATATGTCTTTATGTATATGTTCGCCTAACACTAGCAAAATTCTTAGTTTCGTCACTAGTTACAAAAACATACTAAGATGACTGATAAGCCTCAATTTTATATATTTTTTATTAAGATTTAATCTCAAAAATTAAGCCAATTTTCTTGTATTTTAGTGTAATTTTGTATTAAAATATATCAAGAATTAAGTTAGTGCTAAAACCTCAATTATAAATACATTATTGTTGGTGGTCAAATTAGTGCCGAAACCTCAATTATATATACATTATTGTTGGTGGTCAAATGTTTTCACTTGTCATCCATAGGGAAAAAAGATTAGGAGGAAGAGAGAAAAATTAATGGGCGTAGGGGGTTGTTATCCTAACGAAAAAATTAATTAAAGAGCTTCAAATGAGAAAAAAAATTGTTGAAAATTTTAAATCTAAATTGTTGTTTTTTTTTTGGGAAGAAAACAAGATAGATGGGAAGAAAAAAGCTTTTCATTGGCACTTGTTTAAATGAATGTTTCAACCGTCGTTTGTTTATGTTTAGTATAAAAGAGGCGTCAAGTGTTGGAATGGAGGATGAGGTAGAGGTTGGGTCCGTTGGGATGCAAGCAACAATTTCAACCTGTATGTCAAATGAACACCATGGTGCATGGACCACACATCAATGAGGTTAACGACATAGAATATACTCTATGCTAGAAAAAAAAAATGAATTTCAGTATATTATGCAAGGATCATACATGATAATTTGTTATTGTCTTGATAATTAATGGAACTTTAATTAATTAATTAATTAAATGAGAATCAATATTTGGTCTAGTGGCAAAGGCACATGGTCTCTATGTGAGAAGTCATGAGTTTGAAATCTAGATAGAAAAAATCATTTGTTATAATAATAATGATATTAAATAGTTGGATAGCTTGACCTCCAATCTTTACTAAAAATAAATAAAAATTAATTAAATGAATATACTCTATGCATATAGAGTAAACAAAATTGATAGTCTATATATGAATGAGATAGGAGTATGTCCGATGGGCATTGGACCTACTTTTAGGTTCAATTAGCTCTATCACCATACGATTAGCATTAAGATTTGTGCACACTAAAATTGATAAAAACTCATACGGGTTTTAATACGAAGCATACGAATCTTAATGCAATTTTATGGCCAGATCACCCATTGAACTAAAGTAGGTCTAATGGGCATCGGACCTACTCCGAAGTTTATATGAGTATACTCTTTTCTATGATCACGATGCACACATGTCGTTATGTTCTTAATTTATTTAGAGGGGACACTTTGGACAAGAATATAAACCGCAAGATTGAGGATGCTTGCACTTTCTAATAAGTATAAACCTGGCTATTTAAATGTTAACTAAATTTTTTAATCCTTAGAACGTGAGGGTTCAATATCCACTAAAATTGTTAATCACACTACATGTCACGACTCTGCTGCCGGGCTGGGAGTCGCAACAAGAGAGACACCTATGTATCCATTCTTCATTTCGTTAACCTACGTTGCAACAGTAAGAAACAAAAATAATACGGAATCAGCTACAAAAATAACGACGCGCTTCTCTATAACTGGCTTATTTAAACAATCATTTCAAACAAACTGGATTAATCCACACAAATTAACATCAAATTATGTCTACGTATTTAACAATGATAGCACCTGGGTCTAGATTATCAGTAAAATAAGTCACACAATATTCACACTTTTAGAATGTCTGCCACAGACAATTCTCACATTCACAGTACACACAATCTCATTAGTTCAATAAAATTCAAACTTCAGATCCGCTATCCCGTTAAATATGCCCTTATAACCCAATACCCAATTCAAAACATCCAATTCAATCATACAAACCAAAAACACAGATTATAGAGAAGTACAGTTACTTCATAGCGATCAATCCAGAAATTCAATTCAAAATGCAACAACTATTCGGAATCAACGCAACGTTGTCAGAATTCCAATCGAACATATACTCAAATAATAATCAACATCAAAAATAAAAAACTTATCAAATTATTTACCATTTCTGTATTTCTTTCTCAATTTCTCTCTTATTTATCCGATTTGACTTCTTTTTTTCTCTGATTTTAGTCTTTAATTACCATAGAAAGATAGTGAAATATATTGGAGCAGAGGCTTAAGCCACGCAAAACAGGGAAACAAGGGAAGTGAGCCGCGAGGCCTTAGTGCCACGTTGGCATTTTTTATCTTTATATTTAAACCTTTAAAATATCTAATATTACAAAAAGGTCCAAAATAAATTTAAGAAAATTTATTAAAATTACGGGGTGTTACAAAATTTCCCTTCAAAAAAATTTTGTCGTCAAAATTTAAACAAATGATATACGAATCAAACGAAACATAATAGATAATAACCAAAGTCGAATTAGTCGAATTATCAGACAGAGATCAATCGGCGAATATGATCAAACTTGAATCATATTGATTTAGACAATTTTCTTTAATTTCAGTTTTGTTAAAACTCGATAATATTAGAGTCATATCAGAAGGATAAATTCAGTAACAATCAAATGGTATCACGGATAATAGATATTTTGAAATTAATTATCAAATTAGTCTCATGGATCAGACGAATCAAAATTCAGACAAAATATAGATAAGAAATAAATCTTGAATCCAAACATATTCTGAGAAACAAATACTCTGATATTAAAATTGTCACGATCCGACCACCGGGCTAAGAGTCACGGCAAGAGAGGCACCTATGCATCCATCCTTCGTCCCGTTAATCTATGTCGCAACAGAAAGAAACAAAAACAATATGAAGTCAGCTACAAAGCTCAGTAACATGTTATTTAACAACGCACTTCTCTATAACTGACTTATTTAAACAATCATTTCAAACAAACTGAATTAATCCACACAAATTAATATCAAATTATGCATGCATATTTAACAATGATAGCACCTGGGTCTAGGTTATCAGTAAAACAAGTCACACAATATTCACTCTTTTGAAATGTTTGTCACAGACAATTTCTACATTCACAGTACACACAATCTCATCAGTTCAATAAAATTCGAAGCTCAGACCCGCTATCTCATTAAATATGCCCTCATAATCCAATACTCAATTCAAAACATCCAATTCAATTCTACAAATCGAAAACACAGATTATAAAGAAGTCCAGTTACTTGATAGCGATCAATTCAGAAATTCAATTCAAAATGCAACAGTTGTTCGAAATCAACGCGATGTAGTCGGAATTTCAATCGAACATATACTCAAATAATAATCAACAATAAAAAAAAACTTATCAAATTATTTACCATTTCTGTATTTCTTTCTCAATTTCTCTCTTATTTATCCGATTTTACTTTGTTTTTTTTTCCTCTGATATTAGTATTTACCATAGAAAGAGAGTGACATGTAATGGAGCATAGGCTTAAGCCACGCAAAACAGGGAAGCAAGGGAAGTGAGCCGCGTGGCCTTAGTGCCACGTTGGCATTTTTATTTTTGATCTTTATATTTAAACCTTTAAAATATCTAATATTACAAAAAGGTCCAAAATAAATTTAAGAAAATTTATTAAAATTACCGGAGTGTTACACAACATGACAAATAAAACAAAAACAAAATGTTGTTTATTTGCAAAAACAACAATTTCATGATATAGTGTTGGTAAAATTTACTCAACTAAAATCTTTCATTTTTGAAACGTGAGGTTCAACATCAGCAAAAAAAAAGTTGGGTCATGTAATTTACAAGGCAATGAAATAAATTTCTTGTTGTTGTACCTTAGCATAAACAACAATTTAATGATATACAATTGGTAAAATATATTCAATTATATATATATATATATATATATTATCTTTCTTCCTGATATATATTTACTGTCAACATGTGCATGGTAACACTATAAAAAAAAATATATGTATATATTTGTTAGTTCATTTTTTTTAATTCCAAACATTTGATATATCTAAGTTTAAACTTTAAACTGTAAGAGATTGAAGGAACTAAAAATAATTTCCTGAGAATCAACTTCCTATCCTTGGATTTTAAAATTTTACTTTAAAAATCATAATTTATGATTTCTTGCAAAAAGTCAATGCGGATACATAAAATTGATTTCAAATTATTAAACTAACAAGAGCAACAAAATGTAAATAAGATCTAATCATAATATGCGAAAAGGTGTCAAATGAAACCGAGATGGTTTACAATTAAACACAAAATTTTGATATAATATAAGTTATTTTAATCAAATTTATTTTAAAAGCTTGATGCATTTCAGTTATTGTAACCAAATTTAGTTGCGATATTGCAATTCTTTTTAAATTTAATATTTAATTGTTATATGTACTGATTCAGAAAAAATTAAAGAATGTCATGTTTCTGTTATTAAAAAAAGGTTTTGAAAATTAAAACACGTACTTAAAGGAGAATAGAATCTTACATATATTTCAAAAATTAACTACTATAACAAAAATATGCCTGATTCATTTTGACACTCGCAGCAGCGACAAATTATAGAATCGCCTATAACAAACTACTATAGCAAAACTTTAGTTTAAAATTAAATCTTACCAGATTTTTAGTCCAAACATATATAAAAGCATCGACTCATATAACCCAACTATACTATCATCATCATCATCATTATTATTTTTCTTAATAACTACTATTACATAATATGAGGTAATATATTATTATCATAAATATTAAATACTAATAGTTCAAATAAATTGTCACTTTCTCTAATACTAGGGCACCAAGAATTTCGATGGAGAAAATTAATAACCGACAAAATCAAACAAGATCCAAATTAAATATCAGACCAAAACCTAAATATCTCTTAATTTTCCTTCCAATGGTGATGATAGTGATTCTCGTTTTGCTTTTTCATCATCATCATAATTGTAATAATAGAATAGTAGTAGTAATAATAATAATAATAATAATAACAACAAAAATAATAATATTTTTATTATTATTATTATTATTATTATTATTATTATTATTATTATTATTATAAACGTGTTGCTTTTTCACTAGATACATTTTAAAATCGAGCAATACGTATAATTTTATCTTGCATATTGTAACATTTCGTTACCTCTTGAAAAATTGAATTATTATTATTAGTTATAGTTACAAAATTCGTCATAATATAATAATGATTATATATCTTTCGTAACGTATTTTGTTTATATTGACACACTAGTATGTTTTTTAAAACAAAAATGTTTCTAAACCAATATAATTTTTATTAAAAAAAATAGTAGACTTTTATTTTCTTAGATTTCCTAAACTATGGACTTGGCAACATTATATTTCATATATTAAAATTATATATATCAAAATTTCAATTGCATATATAATAACTGAATATTAACTTCAAAGTCAATGTTATCTCATTAAACTAAAACACTGAGTTAAAAATCATTTTGATTATTCTCAAATAAAAGGTAATTAATAATTGAATTCTACAATAGATTTAATTTTGGCCGAAAGCAAAATTAACATAATTTCCTGTTGGTACAAAAGAAGTAATGTATTCTAATTATTGTGTTTCTTTCATTTAATAATTGAAGAGATATTTGTGCAACTTAATTAAGGAATTAATTGTTGTCATTCAAAGCAAGAACCATTCACGCATAGGAAATAATTGATTAATTATTAATTATCATTATTCGAATAGAGAAGTATATGCAATTTACCATTCTGCACGATTCTTGATTCCATACGGCAAGATAGTTTCTAAATCTATAATCTTGCATTAAAATCCAATTTGCAATTTCATTCTATTTTGACCTAATTGCCATTATTTCTAAGGAGCCTTTCAAATAATATAAATATGTATTCCGAATAAAGAAAATGCTCACTATTCATTCTATCATACCTCTCTCTCTCTCTCTAAATAAAATTTGTGTCGGCCACCAAACAAAGGCAGCAGCCCACGGCAGCCCTGTAGCCATCACAACTCCGTGTGCGTGTCCTAGTTCATACGTTGATCGTGAGGCGCTGCCTCGCCGTACATAATCCAAGGCTACTGTCTCTACACTCGCAGCTATCATTCTCTTTCATATGCGTTCTAAACTTCCGAGGTAATCCAAGACCGCTAATTAGATTTAAACGTTTAAGTTAGTGTTGCAATTTAAATTTATCTCAAATAATAAATATAAATCATAGTTTGAATATTGAGAAATTAGTAAAATTGTTAGTTTATTCTAATATTTTGGTCAAGACCCATAATCCGTGAATGAACTATTTTAACTGCACAAAAATATAGTTTGAGTCATTTCTACATAAATTATAATTCAGTAATTTCTATATTTATGAATAATTAATACATTACATTTTGAAACCGTAATATGATTTATTTGTTTTACATATGTACTTGGTGTTAATATACATATGCTTTAGAGTAGTTATTTTTAATATCTAGACTATCATAATATTTTTTACAATATAAGCTTATAATTAAAAATGTGTTATAAATTCATTTCAAGTATCATCATAAGTATAATGAATGATATAGATACTCTGGTATTGAGAATTTATTATTGTGTATCTGTTTATTAAAATTTGAGTATTAAAATTATTTGATTTACCTTTTCAAAAATAGATTTTTAAATTTAAAGTTTTGGCAAAGAACGAATGAATAAACTATGTTTTTCTACCGTAAATCTTGTATATCAGTAATTAATTAAGTTTCGACAAATATAAATTCGGAGAATTCTTTCTATAAATTATAGTAGATTAAAAAATTATTTTCATAACTATAGATATTCGTTATTAATTAGTACTTAGCGTATTCTTTTCTGTATTTGTTACTATCGATAATAAAAGTTAAAAGAAATTAGCTAGGATTCATGACATGTAACTGTAAAGTTTCAGTTCACTTTTGATTTTACTGTCTCTGACTTCATTAAAAGTCCGTATATATATTATATAAAATGATTAAACTAATAAAAGTGTAAGAGTTACCACCATTAACATTAATATCATGTGAACATCATAATATATAAGTAATATATATTAAGGAACCGTAGGAAATGAGAACACGTAAATTTAAAATATTATTAATTAGAGGTATTTGTATTATTTATTACGTTCAGTTTTTGAAGAATTAGGAGACGTGAGGCACGATCAACGATTTGCTAAATTAATAGGTGTGGATTTTTTAGATTTTATAAAACTATTTTATTTGTAATATATTGACATTCAATTGTTTATTATTATGACATTAGTTGAATTTATGCATGTTGTTTTCGAACCATTCGTATTACTTGAGTAGTAAACACAAATGAATTGCATGAAATGATATGATCCATATGTTGACCAAAAGACTTGCATAGTAGGATGTATTGAGCATGGCATGAATTGTATGATTGAATGAATATATGTGAAACGAACGGATAATGAAAGCAAACAGGGGCCGATATGCTTGCATATCGAGATGTATACATTGGATCTGGTATTCGACTGGACCTCTCGTTAACGTGGCATTGGTTGGATTTTCCGTCACGGGTCAACATCTAGCGTAGAGTGAACTCCCTGTCTAGTGAGACAGCCTCTCACTGTTGGTTGGACTTCCCAGTGAGTTGGTAGAGCTTCCCGCTGTTGGTTGGACTTCCCAACGGGTTGGCGGTCTTTCCAATGTTGGTTGGACTTCCCATTGATTTGGCGAGTGAATGGATAATTGTGAAAAGTGAAAAGAATATGAAAGTAGATATAATAATAGTAGATGCATTGCATTAGGTTATATATGTATTTTTATTTATCATATTTGTGATAATAATGTAAAGGTTTTATAAACTCTGGGCTAGAACTAAATTCCGCACTGAGAGAAGGTTCGATCTTTCACCCGTTTTACTTTTACGTCGGTTCCAGGTAACGAAGAATAAGAATTTGAGCAAGGACAAGAGTGAGACTAAGCGGGAATATATAAGGGTTGATGAATTGCCACTTGTTATTTATTTTTGTTTTTATGATTCAATAATTGATACATTGAGCAGGCATAACAGTGCTTGTGTTACTAGCTATGTTCGTCATTGTCGTTTGTTAAACTCGTTTGATTATAATATAAATGTGGCTTTATTTATATTGTTATTGATAATATATGTAATGTGAATACGTCTTATTTAAAAATACGTGGCGAATTGTCTTGGAATGTGACAGCATATAGAGTTGCAATAGACCTTTTTTTTATCATGTGATTTCATAAAAACCTATTGAATTCTTGATATATTGTGTAGTGAATAGTAAGTATAAATTTATTTTGGGCTACCAAACTAATATTAAAATTTTGTTTCAAAATCAATAAGTAAAACAATTTATTCTAAAAAAAACAATTCTCACGATCATCTGTTCAACATATATAGTTTCCATATATCAGATCAGTGAAACGAAATAAGAAAAAAAAAAAAAAGCCTAATGTAAATCATCCTATCAATCATCCAACGTTGTCCATTCCCTATAGGTTTTCAGTCACTCAAAACAAGCCTTGCAAATAAAATTTTAAAGAGCACACTGATCTGAGATAAAAACAGACATGATAATGACGTCAACCGCTAAAAATTCAGCATAAAAAATATTAATCCGGATTACTTGACACATTATTTCTAATAAATCAAATTATATAGTATTTCATCTATTTTCAAAGAAATATATAAAATATTTCTAATATTTCAATAGAAAAAATAAATAAATTATAACTTTTCTGTTTAATTAGAAGAAAAACTTAAAACTGTACGTAAAAAAATTGTGGTTTTGGAATTCCAAAATAGCAAAATAAATTTGTAATTTTATGTTAAATTTTCGCAAAAAAAATTTGCGGTTTGAACGGATTTCAAATTCCTCCGAATGGGATGTAAAAAAAGAGACGAAGTCGCAATAAACATTGTCACTGCTATGCCGGACCCCCCAAAAAAAAAAAAAACTGTACATATATCAGATACTATAATATAAACTACTTCACAACAGAAATTTTGTGTCACTGGTACAATCGCAGAGCTATCTAAAGCCGAGTACAATCAGTTGATTCAATGTAGACCTTCTGCTGTTGAAGATCATAACCTACATGCAAATTTTGCTGGGCTAAATTTCCAAGAATTTGAAACCCTGTAGGACTTGTAACAATGTTAAGACACCTCTTGTCATCTTCCCAATTAACAAACGCTTTTTCTGGCTCTAATTTAATCTTTACTGTACCGAGAGTTAGAATGATATCCGGATATTCAACCTTTGAATTGATCAAATCAGTCTTAAAGCAAAGATCAAAATTTGGATCCTTAACAATCTGTAGATGGATCATGTTTTTTACTTTCTCCAATATTGGTTGTACCAGTTTTCGATCAAGGTATGTTAAAGTGGTACCAGAGTCTAGAACGATGTTACTGCCATGGGGTTCTATTTCCATGTCCCCCACCGTGATTCCCGAGAGTTGCACAACAAAGAAAGTCGACAGGACTAATGGAGTCTTAATAAGAGGTGTAGACTGCACATGTGGTTCTGAAAACAAGGCATTGGAGCCAAAATTAAGCTTGCCAGAAGCACCATTTGTTGTGTAAGGTGCAAAGCAATAGGAAAATTTGTAGCCGAACAAGGGACCGAGTTGAGAGACAAACGATAAAGGTCCCCCACCAAGCCCAATTACCCCTGTTGTGTGGCTATCATCGAACGTACCATTTGACATATCAGAGCATCCAAATGTGACTTCTGGGACTTTTACGTGCCGTCCATCTGATGTGTTGAAAGCAAAGGTTTCGTTGGCTAGCAAGCCATAGACAAAGGACCCATCACCATACCACAGCTTATACCTACAGCTATCAATTTGTTTGCTGCAGTTTCTTTCAGGGGAGTCAAGCAACTGGCATGAGTCTGAGTTGCACTTGAGTTCATGAAAGGTAGATGAGTTCTTTGGATAAAAAACCCGAGCATCTTGTTTGTAAGATTTGCGGTATGACCGGCAATTGGTCCAGACAACATCGCTTCCTGTATCAATAATTGCGACAATGCTCTTAGATGGTGTGCCGACTTGAATGGTCATGAGGTACTCAAAATTAGAAGATGCGAGACCGAATTGAAATGATGCTCGTGATGTTTTCCCTTTTGATAAGATAGCTTGTCGAAGAATATTGAACCGTGTATGAGATCGATAGACGGAAGCACGAAACCGGTCATGGTGGCTAAGAGAAGGGTTGAATAAGGGGGAATTTACAGAATCTCGGTGGATTATATCACTACTAAATCCAGTTAATTGATTACCCGTTGTTCTGGCTGAGGTGAAAACAGATTTAGAAAGAGAAACAATGAATATGGTAAAGAGAGAGAAGGATGTAGAAACCATATTTGAATGGACTGAGATCATTGATCTGGGCTTTGGTTTGTAAATAATCATAGTTTGTGCATTAAAATAGGCGAAAATATAGCATGTATCTAGACATTTATATTATGTAAATTCAGCATTGAAATGCTCATTTAATGCAATTACAGCTAGCATTTCAAAAGATGGTTACAAGTTCTTAACCACATCCATGATTTTCGTCATATTTCGATAAGGGAACAACTATTTGTCAGCTCATTATTACAAAATTAACATTTGAAAAAGGAAAGATCATGTCACCTTTTTCCTTTTTTTGGCAAAAAGATTAAAAAATAACGCTTTAAAGGTCTGTAATTGGATTTCAAAAGCGTGTAATTAATAGATGGTGTTTTATGCTTGGATGTACGCTTTACCTCACATATGTTGAGCGCGTGAGTGCCGTGACCTATGTACAACAGGAATTTTGTAATCGGAGAACCGAAGTTATTTGGGCTTAGTTTGAAAAGTAAGAAATGAAATGTTGAGTCCACACTTACAACAGAAAAAAAAAAAAAAAAAGTAAAAATAAATAGATCGCTTAACCCTTTTGAAAGCCCAAAATTAGGAAATCTAAAATCCAGCCCAGTAGAAATCTTTGCAGATCTGAATTATAATGTGTTATCAAAACTGCTACAAGTTAGATTATTACCTGATACTTTTTATCCCGAGATTTTTATTTTTACCCATTTTAAAAAATATTTTAATAAAAATAATCAGGATCTGATCAGAATTTTAAAAATGTCCAAACCGTGAATTTTTTTCACGGCCCTAAACTTTTATTCAGAAACGTGAAAAAATTTCACGGCCCTAATTTTTTTTTTCTTGCACTATAAATATGGTTTGAAGAAATAAAATATCCACGGTTTGATTTTTTTTATGTATATATAATATAATATATGTATATCTATATGTATATAAATATCAAATTTGACCTCTCTGCTGGTAAATTAGTAAGTTTGGACTAATGCATGGACCAAACTGATTATACCAGCATTCAAAAATACATAGAATTGACACAAATTTCAATTTATTTGGATTTTTCTACAGTTAGTTATAAATTTTCAAAGTTCAGCTTTGGAAAAAACTTTAAATATCCATAACTTTGGCTAGAAAAGTCAGATTTGCGCGTATGACCAATTTTTGGAAAGGGGGAGATGACACAGATCTAAATTTTGTCCGGGAGAATTCCCCGTGCATCGTGAGAGGTATTCAGAGCATTAGAATTTCAAAAAAACGTCGTTTAGTGCCTCAAAAATTCAGTTTAAGTTTTCGTTCAACGGTAGACGTACAACGATCAGTATTTTCAAAGTTATCAAATTTCAAACAGTCGATCCAAACCGTTCAACATAATGGGTATGTTAAAATGTGCTGACATATCAAATTTTACATTTTTTTAAAATTTATTTACTATTTATTAAGTATTTAATAAAATCGCTATATTCAGACCATTAAATTTTGTACTCATCTTAATAAATAGTAAAAAAAAATTCAAAAAATATAAAATTTGATCTGCAAGCACATTTTAACATATCCATCAAATTTGATATATACATACATATATTATATTATATTATATATATATATATATATATATATATATTATATTATATACATATATTATATTATATATATATATTAGATTATATATACATATATAGAGGTTGGCTACTATGCTTATATAAGCATATCCCCACATATACTTATAACTCATTTTTGTGTTTTCAATGTCCAAATAGTCGATCTGAACCGTTAGATGTGATATCTATATTGAAATGTGCTTGGAGACCAAATTTTATATTTTTTCTGAATTTCTTTACTATTTGTTAAGCCACTTTGAAAATCACTGATCCAACGGTGGCTTCTGATTTTACTGTTTTGTTAAGCCACCGTTGGATCAGTGATTTTCAAAGTGGCTTAATAATTAGTAAAAAAAATCAGAAAAATGTAAAATTTGGTCTCCTAGCACATTTCAATATAGAGATCACATCTAACGGTTCAGATCGACTATTTGGACATTGAAAACACAAAAATGAGTTATAAGCATATGTGGGGATATGCTTATATAAGCATAGTAGCCAACCTCTATATATATACATATACATATACATATGCATATACATATAATATATTATATTATATTATATTATATTATATATACATAAAAAAAACCGTAGATATTTTATTTATTCAAACTCTATTTATAGTGTAAAAAAAAAGAATCAGGGCAATGAATATTTTCCACGGTTCTGAATAAAAATTCAGGGCCATGGAAAAAATTCACGGTTTGGATATTTTTAAAATTCTGATCAGACCCTGATTATTTTTATTAAAGTATTTTTAAAAATGGATAAAATAAAAATCTTGGCTTTTTAATTATCTCCACATGCTTTTTGTAGGGGGGTGTAAACGGAGCGGATTCGGAGCGGATAATGCTAATATCATATCCGTATCTGTCTTTTAATGATCGGATACGAATACGGATACATATTGTAAATGGATATTAAAATTTAAAATCAAATCTGTCTTAAATGGATACGGATACGGAGCGAATATCTACAAATACGGATACAAAATAAATAATTATCGGATAATTGAGTTATACACTTTAAGATATAAAAGCGTGTCTTGTTATTTTTTTGAAATTCCTAATTGGGGATTAATATTACGTATATGTTGTTTTCTGATTTATTATGGAAATGAGGAAATATTAATCAAATGATCCATTTAATTCCTATCTAACAGAAAAATGGTCCAATACGTTAATGAATTTTCCAGTAATGGTTAGGTGTAATAAGGATTAAATTTTCTAATAGTTATCTTAGTTCTCCGAAAACAAAAATATTGAGGATGAGATTTTTAAATGAAAAAAAAATATAGTATTCATTAAAAAAAATCATTTTTAAATAGGTATGATTATATTTTTTTTGTCGATGCACCGTACTTATTACAACATGTGTTTAATTTGCTAAAGATAGAACGGCACCTAAGAAAATCATTTGCTATAATACTTCACCAACCCACTCCTACAAATATATTATAATGACGTTACGTTTACTCTTGCAGTTGCCATAGAAGAATTTTTTTGGAATTTTAAGTTCTGTGAATGCGATTGGAAACTAACCTGGATTCGTACGTATCCTCTGAGATATCTCAAACTTTATGGAAAATCCCAACCGTTTAAATACGTTCTGCACGAATCTCAAAGCACGCATAATACTGACCCCGCATCACCTCCGAATAGGCACCGCACACGTCGGTCACGCAAAAGTTGAGATATCTCAGAGCAGTCAGGTAACCTTGGGATAGAGACAATTTGAGAAATTAGAAGATGCCAAAATAGGCAATGAGGAATTAAAGGAATGTTTGACTCGAAAAACGTACTAAATTTCGATTTGGTTTTGCATATATCGTTGAATCATAACAGTAAAATTTTCTATATAAAGGCCCATCATGCCACCCACTACTACTACAACCCATTCCAAGCAAAGCAATCTATTCTCATATCTCTCATCTTTGTTTGGTTTGAGATATCTACCACATCAATTCTTTTCCTTTATTACCAAAGGTACTGTTCTTGTATAGTTTTGTTATGATCATATATATTATATTTCAAACTGATAGTAACTCTGTAGTGATAATATAGTGTTGGTAACATATATACTCTGTCTATGTAGAAGGGACATGTTTTCGGTTGTGGTGGAGAAAACCATTTATTCATTAATGCATTTATACGTAGTTATTTTATTATACATATAATGGGAAATAACTTACTTTCTGTTTCTCAATTATACGTAGTTTTTTTAGCTATCTTTTGAGTTATATAATTTTTAGGATGGCACTTAATTACTAATATGTTTATAATAACTACATCTAGATTTATATGTATTATTGCTTTCTTTTCTTCCATATTTTAATCATAGCAACAAGTAGGTAATGATTCGAATATCTAGGTGGCTTATAATATTTTATATTGCTCCAAGTGACACTTGTATGGCTGGCCTCAAAAGTTGCATGCATGGTTATCAACTTGACCAACTTATTATTCAATCCTTTTGTATCTGTTAATTCTGAAATAATTAAAATAACTATGTTATTGTAGACAACTGATTCTAATGGTCATAGTATTAGGATCGGTTATTTTAAAAAATCGATCTGAATAGTTTTTAAGATTAGTTTTTCTGAAAAAATCAATCCAGGTAGGTATTAGCTAGTATTGGTGGTTCAATATAGCCGATCCAGATAGGCCAATCCTAATTTCAGTTTTTCCACTAGTGATCAGAATTTTCTGATAGTTACATATGATTTCATTCTGTAAAACCACAGGCACTATTTATGGGGCTCACATAAATCATTAGAACATCTTTTTCAAGAACGTTGTAATATATATTTTTTAAAATATCTATAGTTTTGTACGTCATAAAATATGGAATTTTCATTTGGGAGTCTTAGATTGCTTCCCTTCATACATCTCCCATTATTTAATATAACTAAAAACTAAAATATTAATTTTGTTGTTAATCTCTACGTGCAGGAGCTAATGGATGTTATGAACCAGATACGTGAGGCACAACGGTCCCAAGGAACAGCCGCAGTGCTCGCAATCGGCACAGCAACCCCGCCTAATTTCATCGAGCAATCTCAATATGCCGACTACTATTTCCGTGTTACCAAGAGCGAGCACCTTAAAGAACTAAAGAAGGAGTTCCAGGAAATCTGTAAGAACCCTGCCAAACAAACACATACTTATAAATAATAATATTCTCATATAAATAATATTATCACGCAGTAAAATTAATATTATAATTGATGAATTGAATGCCAAACAAGAATATATTCAATTTTCATGTGTATTTTGATTAGATTTGAGAGAACCATGAGCTAAAAGATATATGCCCCACTGTGAAAATGAACCAAAGTTTGCATTATGCATCCAGAAATACTTCTGAGAAAGGTTCTTTATTAATTTGCATTCAATTCTTTGTAGGTGACAAGACGAAAATCCGCAAGCGTCATTTTCACTTGACGGAGGAAATGCTTGAAAACCACCCCAAGATAGCCTCACACAAGGATAAGGAATCACTTGATGCCAGGCAAGACCTTGTGTTACATGAGGTGCCAAGGCTTGGTCTCGAGGCAGCAGAAAAGGCCATCAAAGAGTGGGGCCAGTCTAAGTCAAAGATCACCCACTTACTTTTCCACACCACAACTGGAAGAATTGACATGCCTGGTGCCGATCGCCGGCTGTTAGAGCTTCTAGGTCTTTCTTCCTCAGTCAAACGGTCAATGATGTACCACCAAAACTGCTCCGGTGGTAACACAGTGCTTCGTCTTGCTAAGGATATAGCCGAGAACACACGAGGCACTCGTGTTCTTGTTATATGCTCGGAAATCTCGTTGACAGCCTTTCGTGGGCCATCCAAGGAAAACAAAGGCACCCTCCTACCTCAAGCAATTCTCGGTGACGGAGCAGCAGCTGTTATCGTAGGGTCCGAGCCTGATCTGTCAGTGGAGCGTCCGCTTTATGAAATCATTACAGCTCGCCAAACAATTCTTCCAGGCACAGACGATACATTCGTTGGCCACATTAGGCAAGATGGCCTCACAGTGCACATGTCACCTCCTGCACCAGAGTTTATCTCAAGCGGCATCATTAATGCTCTTTCAGAGATAGTTGAACCACTCGGAATTATTACCGATTGGAATTCAGCCTTTTGGGGTGTAAATCCCGGTTTCCCGGCTATCCTAGAACAAGTGGAAGCTGACTTGGCACTAGACAAGGAAAAACTAAAGGTGACGAGGCATGTGCTTGCCGAGTACGGCAACATGATGAGTCCAACCATATTTTTCATGCTAGATGAAATGAGGAAGCAGTCAGCAGGAGCGGCAACCGTTGGAGGCGGAATGGAGTATGGGGTTCTTTTGGGGTTTGGTGCTGGAATCACCATGGAGACAACCGTCTTACGTGCCAATGCAAACACTTCTGTTGCATTAGAGACCGAGGAAGATGATGTCTGGATCCTTTAATTATTTTTTTAAAACTTTTTAAGAGATATTAATATTTTGATTTAAATTATTTTTTGAAGAAATTTTTTTCTTGTTTAAAGTGTATGCTAAAAAATAAGACATTTGATATAATTATGAAGTGATGTTGTAACTCTTTACTACGATTTATACAGGATACGTGCATAAAATATAGTTATAAAGTTTTCTTGGCCTTGATTCTTTAATAATTTATTTTATTCAAATATACACAAGGAAATATAGTTAGATTGTCTCAATGATGTCAACTTTTTTTTTTAGAGAATAATTTGATTATTTGATTATTGTGGAGATATACCATTTTTTCGGAGATAGGCAAATGGACACAATAAATAATAAATGCATTTTAAAATAATTATTTGAATAATTCTTGAATAATCTCTTAAACTTATGACTAAAAAAATAATCTTTTAGTCATAGTTTCATTATGAGTCCAACTTTGCACATCTATTTAACATAACAAAATATCCCTAAAAATCATGAAAAATGACTGACATGCATTCTTGACATCATAGAACACGACTGCAAAGTTTCATACAAAATCTCCACACGAAAACTTAAACTGAATTTTTGAGGCACTAAACGACGTGTTTTTAAAATTCTGACGCTCCGGATGCCCCTCACGATGCCCGGAGATTATCTCCAACGTAAAATTCGGATTTGTCTCGTTCTTCCCTTTCTGAAAATTGGTCATACGCGCAAATCCAATTTTCCTAGCCAAAGTTATGGATGTTTAAAGTTTTTTCGAAAGTTAAACTTTAGAAATTTATAACTAATTGTAGAAAAATTCAAATAAATTGAAATTTGTGTCAATTCTGTGTATTTTTGTATGCTCTACATGCTGGTGTAATCACTTTTGCAGTTTGATCTCTGTACCAAGTCCAGACTTGCTGTATCACTTTTGATATTTTTAGTGCATTGCACTATACCAGTGGCCTTTGCCTAGTGTTTGGCTGCTGAGTTTGGACTTGGTACCATACCAGAGGTCAGTCTAAGGTGCTTTGTGCATGGACAGAGATCTACTTTGAGGTTTGTACATATTTTAGTAGCTTTAAACTACTGTTTTAGTATCAGAAATAAAGAGAAGAAAATCAACAAGTTGTCAGGGCTTGAAAATTTTTGAATCAAAATGACAAGTCCTTAATTAGTGTTATCTTTAAACTTGTAATATCCAACTGACAAACCAAATCAAAGTTATAAAGAGTTACGACATCACTTCATAAATATATTAAACGTCTTATTTTTTGGCATACATTCTAAACAAGAAAACTTCTTCTTCACAAAATAATTTAAATCAAAATATTAATATCTCTAAAAATAAAAACAAAAATAGAGGAGTTTAACCCGCCCGTGATGGGGGCGGTCTGGTGGGATTTTTGGATCGTCCGTGGGCCTGGCGATCGGAGCAGTTTAAAAAAAAAAACCAAATAATAGAGCCATTTTTAAATTTTTTTTTAGGGTATTAATAAAAATGGCCGCATAGAATCCTGTCTTGTCTCCTTACAGTCAAAAGCCACAACTTTCATAAAATTTTCCAAGGAAATTTCTTTTGAGTAGAAATTAATAAAAATGTTGGGAGAGAAACAAAAATAATACATGAATTTTAATATTGATAGAAAGGTCAGTACAAATTCTACTAATTCTAAAATTTAAAATAGTCTAAATAAGTAAAAAATTTACCGGTCTTAACATAATTTTTTTTCAATTTTATAGAAAATCATTAGATTTTAGAGCGGTATAACTCTTGCTGATTTAAAGTTTTTTTTTTTTTAGAGTTTAGATAAGTAGAATTTTTATCTATTTAAATTATTTTTATTGTTTAAATCAGTAAAATTTGTACTGTTCTTTTTAATAGTATTAAAAAAATTTAATTAGTAGAATTTGTACCGTACTGTTTTGTTTAACAATATTAAAACATCCGTACTCTTTGTGTTTTTCTCTACTTTTTATTAATATCTGTCAAAAAAAAATTTCAACTTTCCAAAGTGGTGACGCTAGCAGCTAGAAATAAATCTGCTATGATCCTGGGTGATTGTAGGGTCCTACGATTCTAAATCCAACCTTTTATTTTTGGGTGGTACAAATCTCCATAGAAATTATTTTTTATACACAAATCTCAAAATAAATGAAAGATTGGGTTTAGAATTGTAGGACCCTACAATCCCTTTTAGGATCGTAGCAGATTTATTTCCCCAGCAGCCGGCTGCGTTAATTTTTCGTTTCAGCAAGGAAATCTGCAACTTCAACGTGTCAAAAGAGCTGAAGGAACACGAGGTCCGTGATTGACCGTTCGAAATTGGAATCCAGTGTCTTTTCAATTTTCATCACCAACCAACTGCATATTCCTACGGTACCTCAGGATAAAATAAACAAGTTACATTGATGATTGATCAATGATCGGTCCGGATCTTATGTGAATTCCTTCATCGCCTCTCCGATTCACCTGAAATTGAGGTGTTTATAAACCGCATTAGATAATAGCTGTGTTATAGGATGCATGATCATCTTAATTTGTCTGCTCTAATAAACAAAAGTAATGTTGATCAGATCTAATAAAATTAAATTGAATTGATTAAAGAATTGGTTGTAGACTAGAAGGTTATAGAAGCATGCAAATACCTGTTCATTATAAGATCAGTCAGCTTATACATTGGCTGCTATTTTATTGGATTTTGCATTTTGAATTCAGAATTCAATGATTTTCATCTCACAAACCCTACCACTGTAATCGATCATAGTTTATGAAAAGGAGGGCTAGACCCTTTCTCAGTTTCAAAAAAAAATTCAACGATTTCTAAAAACGAAAGTCAGTCAAAATATAGGAAGCAATTTCCACAGTAGTTAGATGTCAAACCTACACTGAATTCTAACATCAATTTTGACGAACATATTTAAATTAATTATTGATATGATTAATTCTTGTCGAAATTTTTATTTATATTATATTTCAAAAAAAAAAAAACTATAATTTGTGAAAAATTTCAAAACCATCCGGACTGTCAAATCAACGTGTAGCTTCATTGGAGGAATACAAATTGACTCGGCGGCCCTCTAAAAACTAAAAAATATGCAATGATAGTAAATATATTTAGGTTTTTGAGAAGCCTCCAAGTCAATTTGCGGCTCCTCAAAAATAAGACTGCAAATTGGCTTGGCGGCCCGGGTATTTTTGGAAATCCGCATATTTTAGAGTGTTTTGATTTTTTTTTTTTTTAATATAGTATAAGTAGAAATTTCGACAATTCTTGTAACACGTCAGGTGAGTCAATATCCTTTTTAGTAACTTAAATTTTAAGTTTAGATCATGACTGTTCAATCAGAATCTGAACCAATTTAGTTTGAGATGGAATGCAAAGGGCTTATCCGTATCAAAGTAAATCCGACGGTCTGGCTCTAAACTCAAAATTTGTTGTACCTTAGCCCTTAGGAGATATGAATTCCTCCAAGCTGATGTATTGGGAAGAATATTCTCAAAATAACTTGTCAAAGAAATCGATGAGGAACTACCAAATTTTGCGGTATCCATATCCTCTAAGATAATAAAAATTTTCTTTTGTTAGATTCAGATTGTCCGATTAAAATCCAAATTAATCTAATTAGTGGTGGAATTAATGAACGGCACCTTTATTCGGGTATAGTTGTGAGATGAATATATATATATATATAGGAATATGCTAGCATGCTATGCATAGTATAGAGGGTCTCCGTGCAACGGCTCAATATTTGACTTTTTAAAATCCTAACGGTCGATCCGAACCGTTCATCTTGTTCTACATATTAATATGTGTTTGGAGACTAAATTTTACATTTTTTGAATTATTTTTACTATTTGTTTAGATTTATTAAAAATCGTTGTTTTCAGCAAATATGAACAAAAAAAAACAGCGATTTTCAATAAATCTAAAAAAATAGTAAAACAATTCCAAAAAAAAAAAAAATTGGTCTCCAAACACATATTAATATAGATAACAAGATGAACGGTTCGGATCGACCGTTAGGATTTTGAAAAATAAATATTGAGCCGTTGCACGGAGGCCCTCTATGTTATGCATAGTAAGCTAGGAAGTTCATATATATATATAGTAAAACTAGGGTGTTCTTAAGCTTATCAAGGTGTTTGGTGAGCTCAACTCCTAATATATATATATATATATATATATATATATATATAGAGAGAGAGAGAGAGAGAGAGAGAGAGAGAGGCTAATGTGCATTCGGAAGCATATGGCCCGAAGTGCTTACGGTCCAAATTTAAAATTTTAAAACTCAAAAAGTCGATCCGAACTGTTCATCTTGTTCTCCATATTAATATATGCTTGGAGACCAAATTTGATATTTTTCTGAATTTATTTACTATTTATTAAGTATTTTACAAAATTATTGATCCAACGGTGGCTGCTGATTTTACTAAGCCACCGTTGGATCAACAATTTTATGAAATACTTAATAAATAGTAAAAAATTTAGAAAAATATAAAATTTGGTCTCCAAGCAGATAGATCCAACAATTTTATGAAACACTTAATAAATAGTAAAAAAAATCAGAAAAATGTAAAATTTGGTCTCCAAGCAGATATTAATATGGAGAACAAGATGAACAGTTCGGATCGACTTTTTGAGTTTTGAAATTTTAAATTTGGACCGTAAGCACTTCGGTTCATATGCTTCCGAAAGCATATTAGCCACTATATATATATATACTGCTTTGTTAAGCCACTGTTGGATCAATAATTTTCAAAGTGACTTAATAAATAGTAAAAAAATCAGAAAAATATAAAATATGGTCTCCAAGCACATATTAATATGGAGAACAAGATGAACGGTTCAAATCGACTTTTTGAATTTTGAAATTTTAAATTTGGACCGTATGTATTTCGGCTCATATGCATACAAATGCATATTAGTCTCTCTCTCTCTCTCTCTCTCTCTCTCTATATATATATATATATATATATATATATATATATATATATATATATATATATATATATATGAAATTGCTAGCATCCTATGCGTAGAATAGAGTGCCTCTGTGTAACGGCTCAATATTCGACTTTTCAAAATCCTAACGGTCGATCCGAACCGTTCATCTTGTTCTACATATTAACATGTGTTTGGAGACTAAATTTTATATTTTTTGAAATTTTTTTACTATCTTTTTAGATTTATTGAAAATCGTTGTTTTTTCATGGTCCAGATTTGCTGAAAAACAGTGATTTTCAATAAATCTAAAAAGATAGTAAAATTTTTTCAAAAAATGTAAAATTTAGTCTCCAAATACATATTAATATGTAGAACAAGATGAACGGCTCGGATCGACCGTTAGAATTTTGAAAAGTTGAATATTGAGCCGTTGAACAGAGGCCCTCTATGCTACTCATAGCATGCTAGCATATTCCTATATATATATATATACTAGTATCGTGCCCGTGCGTTGCGACAGAGTTATATTATTATAAGATTGAACATATATACAGATAAATAAATAATAAATAGTAGTAGAAGATAGCATACACAATTTTTTTTAGGAGTATTTGCAACAAAAATAATCCATATATACTAAATTCGAAGAAGGAACAAATAATTATTTTATTTCTTCATTCGGCACTAATAGTGAAAAAAACATATTCTTATTTATTTATACCAAACAAGTATTGGTTATTAAAACTAATTTAATAAAGATGAACATAAATTGTTGTCGAAATAAAATGAGTGAAACTATAGTCAATTATTTCATCCTCTTCTGATTATTTTATTGCATTTCGAGGTTTTCAATCAAGAGATTTTGAAGGTTAAAACCACAATTGGCCAGTATGATTCTGGTAATCTGGTTAGGCTTTAGATTTTATGTTTTCAATATTTTATGTTTTTAATTTTGAAATGTAATAAGTTTCAAGGAAAATTCAAAAAATGTACTTAATTTACCATATTCAGATGGATGATAAATGTATGTTGGTTTCTGTGACTTGTGCAAAGATCACGAAGGAGCAGGTTTGTATGAACATTAGAAATTTATGTAAATAAATTTTGATAAATGATACTAATATGCAACTATAGTCATAACTTATATGAATTGAGTTTGAACATAACAGTAAATGTACAATTTGGTTGGACATAGACCCCTTTAATATAAATTAATTTACTTACCAAGTGATATGGAAAGAGAGTTGATTCGCTTTTTGGAGGCTTTAATTTTTTCATATGCGATAGGGATTTATATAAAACAAATAAAGAGAAATAAGAAAACAAAGAAAAGTTTGATTCTATACAAAGAAGGCGAAATGAGAAAACAAGAAAACTAATAAAAAATCACTAAAAGACAGTGTATTTAATTTTAATTGTAACATATTGTGTGACCATATGTATGGTGAGTATATTTTTAACTATATTTAGACTTCTATAGGTAAAAAATATGTATTTAATCAAAAGAAGACAAATTATTTGATTAGAGAACTGAGATTAAATCTAAAATTTTACCTTTCAATCATAGTCGTTGGCAAATCGGACACCCAACGTGCTTAATAATAGAATTGATATATATATATATATTTTTAAATAAAGTTGGAAGTCAAGCCATCTAACTAGCTATTTAATTAGCACCTTTGTTATTATAACAAATAATTTTCTTCATCTGAGTTTCGAACTCATAATCTTTTATATAGAGATCATATGTCTTGACTACTAGATCAAAGACTAGTTATTCTCTCTGATAAAATGTATGGGACCACACCAAAAATTTGTATGATATTGACGGTAGAAAATGGTTCTTATTGGGTAAAGGTAATTTTGTGTCTTCTGCTTTGTTGGATGTATGAGATATATAATTACTGTTTGGAAGCAGATGATGTTCGATAAACATCTGCTTTGTTGGATGTATGAAATATGTAATCTTCATCAAAATTTAATTTCATCGAGCCATATGAAGTTTGCAGTGTGTTTGCTGTATACAATTAGAAGACCTCGTTAAATGGAAACTTTTTAGCCCCTTTTGTGTTCAGCCGCACTAAATTCTTCTAATTTAAGAAATTATATAAGAATATGATTTTTGGGATACATTATTTTATAATGTAAATCTTAAATTGAGTGGGATATTTTCTTACAATGTTCGTTTTCTCCTTCTGAGTAAATAAATCTAATATAGGTCATATTTCTTCCAAATCTTTTAAGTTGTGGATTTTTATTTTTTGGGACAAAGTTAGGTTTTTACTTTCGTAGGGAAAATGAGTGCGTCCAAAGTTCAACTGATTTAAATTTGAGTATGATGAATTTTGCTTTCGTACGACCTGCTTTAAGATCTATACATATAGCTAGATCCACACAAATATTGAAGCAGACACACATGCACTGTGACAAACATTCGCAATTGGGTATTCAGAATTAGGGTTTAAAATGCCAAAAGTGTACACATAGCATACTGTTCCGCATTTTCTTTCTTTTTCTTTTTTTACTTTATGCTTGCATTTAATTTTGTGTTTTAATGCAGCTCAAATGTTTTGAGAAATTAATGCTTTCACTTATTTTGGTGGTTACCAATCTTTTGTAACTGAACTTTTCCAATCAATAGAAATGCGTGCATGAACCCCATTTTACTAAAAGAAAAAAAAATGCAAATGTGTTGTCGTCAAAGGATTAAGGATTAAATAGTATTTAGTGCATCATTACAGAATAACTAAAAAATGATTCTATTGTCATATTGCATCGCTATAATGCTAATAACACCATAACTTTTATGGTCTGAAAATGCTATAGCGTGCTATTTAGAACTCTGGTTGTCGTAGATATGTGAAACGGCAAGAACGAAGGTCAATTAGAAAATATTTTGGATAGTTGGATAATATTTGAAAGAGTTTCTCACAAATTTGTGTGTGTGTGTGTTTTTTTTTTTTTTTTTTTGATAAAATTGGTAGCCGCTATCTCCCAAAATTGTCAATGGATATATAAGTTTGAATTTATTTCATCATAAATTCAATTCTTAGCAGATTGTAGTACTTGGGTAGTACTGGACCAGACTTATCTTTCAAACTGTTCCGTATATACAGCAATTGTGCCGTTGCCAAACTATTATTTTCAACTTGAGAGAATTTTTGCATAGTTGTACAAGAATGAGACAATGAGACACTTTTCACGAGGATAAAAAAATGATTTTTCGCGATGGAATACTGTCATTGTTCTGCTTTTTCTTTCTCCGACAGTACTTTTTGCAAGAGAGTACCGTCATAAATGCACTTTTAATTTCTCTCGGAAAAAGTGTCTACTCTGTTGTTAATCTTATTGTGAAGAAAAAAGCTTCTCATATTTTAGATAGTATTCAAACTTCAAAATGCAGATAATTTAAAGAGAAATCATGGAGAAAGAACTAAATTAGCTCTAAAATTGATAGTTAAATTAATTCCACATGACAAAACTCCATATCAATTGTTACTTCTTGCAATTAATGATGAAAGAAAACAATGGAAACCCAATTTCTATTTCCTTATTGCTACGGAGCGTAGGGAGTCAGGGTCATTGGCGGGGACGATCTGTGGCAGCTCAAGGTTTTGCTTTGGCTCGTCCTTTGGTGTGGTACGGTAGTAAATGCAGTAAAGGATCAGTTGTGCTGCACTAAGCAAAGCGCCAAGACCATTCGGTATCTGCTCACACAAGAAAATGAAAATATAATTAGTAAATTATTATTAATCAAGGGTTAAGAAAAATAATTTGAATTTGAATCTCGTGTTATCGCAGTCTTTTGCATGTTTTATGTTATAATGAAAAGTTAGTTGCTACTACAATTTTGAAACCAGTTAACTTCTTCTTTAAGCTTTTGTTACCACTTTCGTGGGTGGTCTATTGCTGGTGAAAATAGTATGGTAGATACAAATTATGTACTGGTAAACTTAGTTTCCCATTCAACTCAATTTGATTTATCCCCATTCATGTTGTCTGAGATGACTTTGAAGATTTACAAAAATTGACTAAATGAGATCCATGGTGCTGCCATGAGCAACCCAATTTTAAATTTTATAAGAAAAATAAGACACTAACACATTATTGGTAGTTTACTAATATGGAAGGTACAGAGGTTTATCATACAGTGCAGCATTTTGATTTATACGGAGTTCAAAAGGCAAATTGAGAAGATATGGCTAACCAGGATATAGAGATCAAAGCGAAGGAGAGAGTAAGCTGTCCAGCAAATGCCATTGAGGAAGCTGACCAAGGATAGGTAGAATGGCATGTACTTGACACTTTTCGTCTGAATCACCATTCTCTGGTACAAATTGCAAAAAGAGGGAAATTGTTAGTTATTCAAACTAAAATTTAGTCCAGATCAGCCTTCTCTCGACTATATATAGTTTTCTTATTCCAGAAAGAAAGTCATGAATAAATAGATGCTACAACCAAGAATTCTTCTTTATATATATGTTGATAATGCATATGTATTTGTGACACATAGAAAATATGCAATTTAGATTATGTTTATTGAATTTATTGAGCGCATATACAGTTTCAATTTGTGTATTCACAACTGGATGTGGATCATCTTTGACTGAAGGAAGACAAATTTTTATGGAGCATTAGGTGTAGCAAATTAAAACATACAAGTACGTAAACTGATAAACACAAACAATAACAGTGTACATTAATTCAAACTGGTAATTGAAATTGGAAAGCTAGTGTCCCATCCCATCCAAACTGACATCTTTTCATGCTAAACTTCTGAACAGATTATAAAGAAAATCTCAGTACTAATCTGTCAACTTAGAAATGTAGTGTTATTATTTTTTCAGAAGACGTACTTATATGGTAGCAATACCAACTGACACTTTTTTGTTGTTATCAATTTCAAAGCAGAATAAACCATTCTGCATGCATGTACCACCAACTGCTATAAGAATCAACTATTCTTAGTTTCTTACCATTACAGAAAGTGGTGATGCATACATGGCTGTGCCAAATATAACACAGAGAATCCCCACAATCTCTGTCCTCTTGTCATGAGTATGGGCCCCACCGAGCACCCCACCCATGACAGCTCCGACGAACACCAGCTCTCCCGCTAAGATGCCAACAATTTTAAGCTGCACAAAACACAGAAAAAAAAAACATATATTAACTGTTCCAAAATTGACAGAGAACACAGAGAGCAGTACATTTTGTCATCTTCCATTATAAATTAAAACCCAAAACAATAACAAATTAAAGATAACAAATAACAAGGGCTTACACGAAGGTTGCGCGGGGCAAAGGTGAAGAAAATGGCGAGGTAGAGTGCCTCCATGAAGAAGCCCACACCATTGATGGTGAGCACGAGCACACTGTTTGGATGCACAATGGGCAGTCCATAGACAATCCACATCATGCAATTCAGCAGTGTCGCCAGATACGGAATCGGTGAGAACTGCTCTACAGCCCTTTTTTTCACAATTGTTACGTAGGTCGGTCTGTTTGTTCATTCAATGGTCACAACAAATTAAACACAATTAAATTGTAGCAGTTATTGGTACATTTTGCATGGAATGAGGGCATGCATGTTTCAAAGTTCAAACAATAAATTTTAAGGTGCTTGTCTTCAAAGTGTTCTGGGTTTTATGTGATTAAATAATGAAGTTGTATTTATATTTTATTTATTTGTCAAATGTTACAACTACAAAATACTAATTAATGAAAAATTAAAATTACAATTATTATATAATTTAGATAAACAAGCTATCAAATATTTGCAAATTGAAAATTTATTGGTCTTCCATCAAGCATGAGATTATTAACAATTTAGTTTAATCGGCATTTGTTTGATAATCAAAAGATAATTAAATTGAATCAAATTGGGTTACGGTGTATCTAAATAAATAAATAAAAACAATTTGACTTTGCCAATTTCACAAATTTTGACAATAGTTATAATGATTGTAAATATATCCCTTCAATATACAAATTAAAGGGAAACCACCATAAAAAAATTAGCTTTGATTTTTTTTTTTTTTGGAAAATGCAAACTTAATTAAATTCTAATTATTAGTTACTACTGATTTAATTTGTACTAGCTTTTTCCACTTCAGAAACCTCTAAAAGGATGTTTATATAAGAAAAGCTTTTGGCTATTTAAAATCCAAGTGTTTTTTTAAAATGAAAATTGAGAAAAAAAAGGAAAAAAAAAAACAATTTCATGTTTCTACAACAGCCGAAAATTAATTTCGCAAATATTTTTATGTTATATTATTTTATCCAGCAAAATTCGAAATAAGTATTTTATTTGGAAGTACTTTTATTAATAAAAATTCGTAAGATGACATCTTGCAACCTTACCTTAAAAAAAGGTATGCCCTATAATCTCAGTTCTTTTAAAGCAAATGTCATATTTTTGCAAATCTCAACTTATTACACAAGAAAGAATTTATAGCTGTTAATATACAATGAATTAAAGAATGCAAAATAGATACAAATAAAACTTATCAGATTACAGAGATATGATTTTCATATATATGTATGAGGAATAGCTTACAGTGGAGAGAGGAAGAGGCCAAACGAGATAACATTCCCTGAAATTGTGAAGAGAGCAAGCGATTAAACTTTGTAAAGAGAAATATTGAGAAAGGTAGAGAAAGAGAGAGAATAGCACTTGTACCTATTATTCCGACCACCGTGCGAATTGAATCTGTGGAAATCATTTTTTCTTGATAGAGAAAGCTAGAGAACGATATTCAAAATTATGAGAGAATGTGAAAAGGCTGTTGAGAAAATAAAACGAGAGATAGATGTATATATACTCATAGGCTATTTCAAAATAGATATAGATAAACTACAAATAGATATTTCTATTTTAGATTTCTATTAGAAGGTTTGGTCAAATTTATTATTTATTTTTAAATTAATAAGATCATTTTGAATTTGAGAAGTCCGTGTTTGTAATCTTAATTTAGTATTTTGAAAATAACAATTTTTGAAGATTTAATCTATTAAAAAAATTATTTGGTTATTTATTAAATATATAAATTAAAAATGCAACAATTTAATTTTAAGCAGACCAAAAATAATTTGGCAATGTGTAATATATAAATTATAAATAAACATGTATAATTTTTATTTTATATTTGGATAAACTACAAAGGATACTTCTATTTTAATTTTAGATTTCTATTAGAAGGTACGGCCAAATTTATTATTAATTATTAAATTAATAAGATCATTTTGAGAAATCCATATTTGTAATCTTAATTTAGTATTTTAAAAATAATTTTTGAAGATTTAAAAAATTATTTGGTTATTTATCAAATGTATAAAAATGCAACAATTTAATTTTAAGCAGACCAAAAATAATATGACAATGTGTAATACATAAATTGTAGATAAACATGCATAATTTTTATTTTATATTTGGATAATTGTGTAAAAGTATCATGTAATCTACTACATAAATGAAAGTAAATGTGTATGGTAGAATTGTATGTGAGCTATTAATGAGCGAGCATTTGGATAATTATTATGGACATTCTCTCTTATCTACATATAGCGTATGTTGTGAGACTGTCATGTAGGGCCTACTGTTGTTCTAAGATAATGGATTCAATTTCCAATGTCTTTCTTAATTGGATTCGTAAATGTGGTAATAATTAATGCAGATTAGATCGTTATCCTCAATTTGATCCGCTGCACAAGAAATTAGATCTAAAGGTTCAACGATTAAAATTACTTTTATGTCCGAAATAATCTGAAAATAATTAAAATCACTTTATGTCTGTGGCTCTGATGAAATTGGGTGATCATTGGGGCGGTTTATTTATGGTTTAATTTTAACCGAACCGGAAAAAGTTGGTTCAAATGGTTCGGAATATTTTTTTGAGAAATTAATGGTTTTTTCTTGGATTGTGGTTTCAGTTACTTTATTAAATTATGGTTTCATTTGAAAATTTAGTAAGCCTATTTTTTATTGTTTTTTTCCAACTGTCTGACAATGACGTCTGCTACATTTATAGTAACATATATCTTAAATAAAAATAAAAACTCTAAAAACTACATTATACTCTAGTTTAAATCAAAAGTTTGAATAACATTTATCGCGATATAGTGGAATGGTTAAAAAAAAATACCATATGTCCAAATAACACCGTTATAACGCGCTACGATTACGTCATAGCTTTTATAGTTCAAAAATACCTTAATAGCACTATAGCACGTTATTTAGAACCTTAATCTAAATAAACAAGGGCTACATACTATTATATATATCTTATAAATTTTTAGGGTTTCTGTATTTAGTATAAATAAGCAATGGCCCGCACAATTTTAAAATGTGTGGACGGTTACATTTATTTATTATTCCATCATATTTTGAGTTGAAGATATTTTTTAATAACTTTTATGTCCGAAATAATCTGAAAATATTCATCATTTAAATCTATAGCTCTTTGTGGGGTAGAACTTTTTTAACATAGGAGATGACAATGACCAAGTTACCCTTTTTTTCCAAAATTAATAAATAAATAATGGCAAGTAAGAGATTAATGGATGGAGCAAGAATAACACTAATCTAATAATAGCATTATTCTTTTGAGCTATCCGATATTTGAATGAAGCAAGAATAGCACTAATTCACTATTCTTTGTTTGTCTTATATGAATTAACTCACTATTTTACTAATTCAATCAAAAATTAAATTAATTACTATTTTTAAATTTGAAATTAACTTTATTCTTACTCTATTTTTTATTTCATCTGAACGTACGCTAAGTATACATGCACTAATTGAATGCCAACTACACAAACAAAGTTTTCGAATAATAAATATAAACCTCACCTTTTTAAATTGTGCAGGTCATTGCATGTAAAAACTAAATATATAGATGCCCTAAAATTTTATAAGATTTTTTTTACAAATATATAAGTAAGAATTCTTTGTTTTTTTTAAAGAGCATTACTTACAAAATAGCACACATAATTTTTAGCCCGTTGGAAAAATAGAGCAGATCGTAGATCCAATGGGTATCGGATCTATTTTAGATTAGATGAGCTCTAAGACAGTCTAATCCACTTTAAGATTTGTGCACTCTTATTTAATATTTGTGTGTGTCTGTTTTAATTTTGTGTGCACGGACCTTAAAGCAGATCAAATTGTTCTGGAGTCCATTGAACTTAAAAGTTCCACTAAAAAAACACAGTATAAAAATTTTGTGTAATAAATTTTCAAATTAAACAATAATTCTTTGAAACAACAGCCCAGTTGAGGCAAAAATCAGCAATTTCTGAAAAATGCGGTGACAATGTATCTAATAGTGCCCATTAATTCTTTACTTTTTACAAAATTAAGATTAATTAGTATTTCCATTATCAAATTTTGAAACCACAGTTCGGATGAGGCAAAAATCAGGAATTTCTCAAACAAAAAAAATTCTTAACGTTTCAGAAATTTGAGATTAAATAGTATATCAATTATTAAATGTTGTTTTAAACATTATTTATTTGTCCAATGTTCAATATATGTCCCCGGTGCGATGCTTCATGGAATGTAGTGGCTTTGATTAGAGTACAAAAAAAGTAACTCAGTCGTGATTTTAGTTTTGTATCGTGTTGTGTTGTGTTGTATCATGATCAAGTTAATTTTTCACATGTTGTATTGTGCTATGATCAAAATGTCAATGGATAGTTATAGCACACGAATAGTCACGCCATGTGAGTCATGTCATGCCTAAACGTGCCCTGACTAAATGTGACTCATATAACTCGCATGATCATTTGACATAATTTATTAGTTTATTGAATATTCACCATTTAGTCAAGAAATTTATATTAGTTTATTGAAGATTCACCATTTAGTTAAGATATAACGGTTCTAATTACACGTAACTCATGTGATCACTTGCCTTACCGTGTTGTGACTAAATCTTTCGCATGATGTGACGTGTCGTGCCAAATTTTTAAAAAAAGAAAAGATCACGGTATGCGAATGCTCACGTCATGAGACATGCGAGTCACGACACATAACCAACACGCGTATCGCACCGTTCTGTGCTGAATTCGTGCCGTTTAGTGATAGAACCAGCTCAGCCGTGCTATTTTTCCCACTCTAACTCTGATGTAA
This sequence comes from Carex sylvatica, assembly GCA_964058845.1. Classification (NCBI taxonomy): domain Eukaryota; kingdom Viridiplantae; phylum Streptophyta; class Magnoliopsida; order Poales; family Cyperaceae; genus Carex; species Carex sylvatica. The sequence goes on from CAXKVR010000448.1 coordinate 71,067, forward strand.
ATATTAAGCTTGTGGGCCCCCAAATAACAAAAAAAAACCCGGGTAAAATGTCCGTATAGAATTCTGTCAACAGATTGCTTAGCAACCTTTAGATTTATATAATTATACTAATTCGACACTGCTGATCTTTTTTCTGGCTACTTATATATTTATATTATTAATTCATTTTTGGTACTTTTTTTTTAACAAAGACCTCCCTGGCTTATGTCATGTTAAAGGTGTGCTAAAACAAATACTCACATTCAAAAGGTCTTCCAATAACCATATTAATTAGGTATAGGACACCTTAAAAGTATGAAACAACAATATATAATTACACATCTCACGGTCTGCATTTTACAAGACAATTATCTTCTTAATTTGATAATATAATTGCAATTATGTATTGAGTGGTAGGATGGTGAATGGTATAAACTAAAGAACAAATTGGATATTGAATGAAACTAATCAGAGGCAAAGGTAGTAGTGTAGAATGGGGTTAAATATTGATCTCTATTTTTTTTTTTCAAAAACTAGTAATGAAGTAGACTTTTATTCTATAATTTATAGTAAAATGCTACATGTATAAGAAATTGATCTCCATATATTTTGTGAAATTTATTATTATTGACTCCATTCTTTTAAAAATAAAAAATGATTTGTGTATAATTTGAGAAATTTCTAGCATTTCAGAATTTTTTTTAATAAAAAAAAATCAAAATCTTTGACGATTTTTATTTTATATTATCTCTCTCTCACTCACTATTCTTGTTTAAAATTTTTTTGACCCATATTTAAAAAATGCCTGTCTCTGAAACTAATAAAGTTGTATTCTTTCTGTTTTGCACCTCATGACAGAGAATGGTGATTGAGATCAAGAGTGTGAAATATATGCCATTTTATCTCTCTTTGGTCAGCTTTCTAAATGGTGTTTGCTGAACAGCCTACTCTCTCCTTCGCTTTGATCTCTATATCTTGGTTAGACATACTTTCCTGATTTGCCTTTTGTACTTAATTAGTTGCTATTAATCAACATTCTGATAATTAAAGAATTAATGGACGGTATTAGATATGTACATTGTCAGAATATTTTTTAATCTTAAATTTCTAAAAGTAAAGAATTAATGGTCACTATTATGAACATTGTCACCGCATTTTTTAGAAATTGCTCTCATTGGGCTGTTGTTTGAAAGAATTATTGTTTATTTTGAAAATTTACTACACAAAATTTTGTACTGTTTTTTTAGATAGGAGTAGGGTGGATGGACATCGGACCAATTTTAGATTCGATGTGCTCCAAGACCGTCCAATCCGCACAGACAAAATTGAAATGAACACACAAATATTTAAACCGAGCACACGGATCTTAAAGCTGCTCCGCCAGCCTTGGAGACCATTAGACCAACTCTATTTTTTTTTCTTTTTTTCTTTTTTTGCAACGGCCTGACAATTATGGCCGCTATATTTTTACTAATACTCTTTAAATAAAAACAAAGATTTCTTAACTAGGAACTTTAACTACATAACCGGACCCTGACCAAACTGAATTAGAGGAGGAAAAAGCCCGGGCATGACCAAACTAGATTTAGTACGAAAAGCCCGGTCTCCTATTCAGTTATAACTATTTGATATTGAGCCCTGTCCTTTACGTTTGCTAGAGTCAATTTTTTTTTCTTTGTACTTCGGCCAGAAAATTAATGTAACCTATTGCAGTATGAATAACTAACAATTTCCCTCTTTTTTTGCATTTTGTAACAGAGAATAGAGAATGACGATTCAGATGAAGAGTATTAAGTACATGCCATTCTATCTATCTTTAGTCAGCTTCCTAAACTGTGTTTGCTGGACAACTTCCTCTCTCCTTTGCTTTGATCTGTATATCTTGGTTAGCCATATCTTCTCAATTTGCCTTTTGAACTCCGTATAAATCAAAATGCTGTATTTTATGATAAACCTCTGTACCTTTCATATTAGTAAACTACCTTTACTGTGTTAGTGTCTTATTTTTCTAATAAGATTTAAAATTGGGTTGTTCATTGCAGCACCATGGATCTCATTCAGTCAATTTTCATTAATCTTCAAAGTCATCACAGTACAGAGTACAGACAACATGAATGGGGTAAAGTCAAATTGAGTTGATTGGGAAACTAAGTTTACCAGTACATAATTTGTATTTGCCATACTATTGTCACCAGCAATTAATAGACCACCCACCAAAGTGGTAACAAAAGCTGATGAAAGAAGCTAACTGGTTAATTTCAAAATAGTAGTAACGACTAACTTTTCATTATAACATAAAACATGTAAAAGACTGCCCCAACACGAGATTCAAATTCAAATTATTGGTCTTAACTAATTATATTTCTTTTTCTTACGTGAGCAGATACCGAATGGTCTTAAGCAGCACAGCTGATCCTTTACTGCATTTAAAACTGTGCCACTAAAAAGCAAAACCTTGAGCTGCCACAGATAGTCCCCACTGATGACTGACTCTCTATGCTCCGTAGCAATAAAAAAATAGATGTTGGATTTCCAATGTTTTCTTGCAATCGTCCAATTATTGTCATTATTTTAGGGTCAAGGCATCATTAATTGTAAGAATTAACTATTGACATGGAGTTTTGTCATGTGGAATTCAACCATCAATTTTAGAGCTAATGTAGTTTTTTTTTTTTTTTTGATGATTTCTCTTTAAATTATTTTAATACAACTTAATTTTATCTTCTTGTGCGGTTTACACAAAATAATTAGTTCCGGAAGTTCAAATTAATTCTGAAATATTGTTTAAGTTTTTCTAAGAATTAATTTTTAAAAATTCATTTCTTTATTATGTGAACGGAAACGGGATGGTACTGAGAAATTTATTTACATTTATCAAGTTTTTTAGAAATCAAATTGCAGACTAATGTTGCGGATATTAGACATCTTATATTTTTCCTGTGAGCAGACACTCATTCAAATTCACATTGTAGTGTAGTTATATATAGATCATATTGAGACGAACAGCATCGAAAGTTCAGACTTGTGTACCACAATTGTTAGAATATTCTTTCTAGATTTATTAGATAGCTAGCAGCATTAGAGTACATCGGAATAAATATAATATAACAAATGATTTTGAATTAAACTACTGTAAATTAATTAAATGGCATTTGGAATTATAAATCCCATCTACTTTGTCACAGCGCGCACATCAAGCTGACTGTGTCATCAGGGAGCCTGGTCGGGATGACACTGGCAACTCAAGATTCTTCTTCGGCTCGTCCTTTGGTGTTGTACGGTAATAAATGAAGTAGAGAATCAACTGAACAGCACTTAGTAATGCACCAAGACCATTGGGTATCTGCAGATAAAAGTAAAACATGGTTATCAAGTCAGACTGAGATAGTTGCCAAAATGGGTAGTGCCAGTACTATTTTTTACTGGTACTTATCTACAGATCAAACATTCTTATTGCTGCTCCTTAATTTGAGACCAAAAAAAATTAACAAATCTTTTTTTTTTTTTTTGTTTACTATATATTTTGAGAGTATTGCTGATGCATGTATACCAACATAGGTGCTTCATGAAACGAACCAAAAATTACTTAAAAAAAAGACCCAATAAATCCATAAAAATTAAAACAATGGTAAAAAAGTGTTATCATATATAGTAGTCAAAATTTTAGCCTGTGCCAATTTGCAAGGTATATTGTTATCAGAATGTTAGGTAAAACAACTACTGAGTACAAAAGAAAAATCAGGAAAGTATGTCTAACCAAGATGTAGAGATCAAAGCGTAGGAGAGAGTAGGCTGTCCAGCAAACACCATTGAGAAAGCTAACCAAAGAGAGATAGAATGGCATATATTTCACGCTCTTTGTCTGAATCACCATTTTCTGTCATGAAGTGCAAAAAAAGGGAAAAATGTTAATTAAACAAATTTCTAGTTAACTGTTATTTTTTCATTCAATGTAACCACCATTAATTACTGTAGGGTAAATAGGATTTTCAACCTCAATGAGGATGTTAGACTTTCATAATCAATAAATTTTATAACCATGCATGTAACAAAATAGTGGTGTATATATCTGATTAATCAGACGAATCCTCATTGACCTAGGGTTTTCAACAATCAACATAATTTAAGAAGTATAAAATAAATTGAAGCCTTACTCATGGATCTAATGTATTTTACATGGTTACTTAAATTGATAGTTGGGAGATTAAACCTAGCAAGAAATTTAGTTGTTCATTTTCTTGAAATATCAAGCTAGCTGGATATATAGTCTAATATCAAGTTAACTGGATATATAGTCTAAATTTAGCTGGATTATACAATACTTTACGGTACGTTTGTCAACTTAGAAATATATATAGTCTAAATATCATCTTAGAGCAGTAATTATATATTTATACGCAGCGATTGATACCAAACAACAAAAATATCTTTCTTTTGTGTTGTCTATTTTATCTTAATAAATAAAGTGTAGGTAGTATCAAACATAAACATCTCTTACCATCACAGAAAGAGGTGATGCATACATGGCAGTGCCAAAAATGACACAGAGAATCCCAACAATTTCGGTCCGTTTGTCGTGTGTGTGGGCACCACCAAGCACACCGCCCAAGACAGCTCCAACAAACACCAACTCTGCCGCTAAAATGCCCAAAATTTTAAGCTGCATTTACATAGAAAATAAAATTTATAAACAACACATACTGTACCAATAGCAGTACAATGTATCATCTTCCATGGTAACCAAAACCAGAAACTAACAAATTAAAGGCAACAAAAAAAAGAGCTTACACGAAGGTTGCGCGGGGAGAAGGTGAAGAAAATGGCGAGGTAGAGCGCCTCCATGAAGAAGCCCACACCATTGATGGTGAGCACTAGAACGCTGTTTGGATGCACGAAGGGTAGTCCGTAGACAATCCACATCATGCAATTCAGTAGTGTGGCCAAGTACGGTATTGGCGAGAACTCCTCTACATCCTTTTTCTTCACTATTTTAACATATGTGGGCCTATTTGATCATCCAATGTTCACATATTAGACCAACAAAAAACAATATACACAAGAATTAATCTAGTTAATCAGTTCTCAAAAACAAATATGTTATTTTAATCACTCACAATCAAGTTGAGAATCTGATTAATTAGAATGAATCTAAAGAAATATATGCAAGATAAGAGGAGACAAATATTTACAATGGAGAAAGGAACAAGACAAAGGAGATAATATTACCTGCAATTGTAAAAAGTTCAAGCAGTTAAATTTTCTGGACTGTTAAAATTGAGATATAAAGAGAAAAGAGTATTACCTATTATTCCAACCACAGTACGAATTGAACCGGTAGAAATCATTTTTGCTTAAGAGAGAGAAAGAGAGAAGAGATGCAATATGCAGAGGATTAGAGAAAGCAATGATTAAAACAATGTGAGAGGGAGAGGTATATAAGTATATACTCTTCAGCTTGCCCGAAATAGAACCAAATTGAGAAATAGAGAATACTAATTGGAGAAATCTATAAGCGGAAGCCATACTTAGGTATATATCTCACACTAGTGAAAAAAATCAGAATCAATTATATATGCATATTAGTATTGGAATACAACCGATCCTGATCAGAGCGATACAGATGTCAAATAAATCTGGATCGGTTCTTCAACCGATTCTAATAGTTACTATCTGGATCGGTTGTTTAATAGAACCGATTCAGATTACTGCCTATCTTAAATAAAAAAATGTAGAGAAGTATTTAGCCATTTTTAAATAATGTTGTATTTTCATTATTTTTCTTTAATTGGCTTTTCAAGGATACTTAAATAAATAAAAACAATCATAAAAAAAGCATAAAAAACGTAAATTAAAAGTAAAAAAAATATGAAAAAAAACTAAAAACAGCATCCTGTTCATATTGGGGTTGTTTTTAGTATTCCATTAATAGAAATATGGAACAAAAATAGTTATAGTCAATATATATAATATATCTAAGATAATATGCACAAACAAAGGACCCTTTTCTTTAGTATTTTATTAATAGAAATATGGAGCAAAAAATGGCTATACTCAATATATGTAATAATTTATCTATGAAAATATGCACAAACCAGAGACCCTTTTCTATAGTATTTCATTAATAGAAATATGGAGTCAAAAAAATGACTATACTCAATATATATCAAAGATTTAAATAATATTTATCGCGTCATAGCGGAAGGGTAAAAAAACCGATGCTATTGTTATATTGCACCACTATAACGTGCTATAATGTCAATAATGTCATGATTTTTATAGTCCGAAAATACTATAGTGCTCTATTTAAAACCTGATATATATAATATATCTAAAGACGTAATTTGAGCTTATGTATAATGTGCCACATCGAATTAGAGTTCAAATTGAGTAGCCCCATCTTTAATAATTGAGGTTCAAACATTAGTCGCTGCATATTCTGACATTCAGGCCGGAATTTGCATCTGTTTCCAATAGCAAATTTCGACTCAATAATTGAAGTTCAAACATTAGTCGCTGCATATTCTGACACGCAGGCCGGAATTTGCATCTGTTTCCAATAGCAAATTTCGATTCAATAATTGAGGTTCAAACATTAGTCGCTGCATATTTTGACACGTAGGCTGGAATTTGTATCTGTTTCCAATAGCAAATTTCGACTAGTATCACATTACGTTCAAATAACAAAGACCGTATTACCAGTAGTATCATGTAAAGATCTCAAGCAACAAATTACAAGACCTATTACCAGTAGTATCATATTACGTTCAATAACAAAGACCAATTAACATATTTTTTGTCGACGGTATCATCGCGGATACTTTAATTTGTCAGTAATATCGATACACTCAAAAATAGCACGTTTTGTCAATGTATCTTCGGCAATAATATCTTTTTATCTTTACAGATATTGTTCTATTTTTATAGTTTCATAAATATTAAATTTAAGAATTTTTTAAACAAAACCAATGAGTAGTTTGAAACATTGTTACCATATTCCGACCAACCCACCCCCCCCCCCCCCCACCCCCCACCCCCACACACCACACCCACAAACACACACACCAAAAATAAAAATAAATAATAATGTCTCCATCTAGGGGTGTAAACGAGCTGGGCCTTAGCTCGGCTCGTTTATTTTGGCCTGAGCCTGGACCTAGGTCACCCGAGCCAAAAAACCCTGGCTCGCTCGTGACAAGCCAGCCCGAGTTAGCTCGCAAGCTGACGAGCTGGCTCGCTAGGCTTTATTGGGCTGCTATTATACAAATTCAAAAATATAAAAATAAGAAAACTCATTCAAAAAATTTAAGAAATCGTCCAGCAGGCACATCTTCAAGTAACTGAAGCCCATATCCTTTCTTCCCAGACTAAAAATACATTCATTTTGCATAATTGCGTCTTTGAAAATAGGACTGGCCGAGCTAACTCCCGGCTCAGCTCGTTTATTTTGGCCCGAGCCTAGACCGAGCTAGCTCATTAACAGCTCGGTCCACTACCGAGCAAGCTGTTAGCGAGCGAGCTAGAAGCGAGCCACGAGCCGCGAGTTATTTTGACAGCCCTATCTCCATCCAAGTATTTTTCAAAACTAATACTTTAAAAAATTAAGGCTTAATTTGAAAAATAAAACACTTAACTAAATTTTCACTACCAGTTTATTTTGTATATCAACATAGCTTTTCTAACTTATGGACATGCTAATTTTCTCTAATTAACTTATGTATTTGTTATTTACCCATTTAATATACTAAATAATTTAGAGCAAAGCTAGTATGTATTGTGCTTACCAAGAGTGATGCGTCTACATGCAAAATTTTAAAATTTTCGAATTCATTTAGTATAAAGTCAAACAGTCAAAAAAATAAGTATAAAGTCAAACAGTCAAAAAAATAAAGAAAAATGAATGAATTGATATAACTTGTTAAATAACTTATACAACTTTATTTTTTTAGCGTTTGACTTTATACTAAATGAATTTTAAATTTTTAAAATTTTGCATGTACACGCATTACTCGTGAAGTACTATTTGAGTTTTAACGGTTTGAATTTATCGTTTGAAGTCAATTCAATAGATATTTAAAATTTGACTCACCAAACTCTCTTAGTGAACACAACACACTAGCTTTGCTCCATAATTTAATAATTTTAATCCATGTTATATTGACAAACCTTGCCTACTATTTTTGTAACTGAAAATTCCCCATTGCATATTTATAATTCCTCATTGCAACTGAAAATGACTCATTACACAAAAGAATAATCATCATTCTCATATTTCTACCCATGTATAACTTGTATACAATATTTAATAATAACAGAGTTAAAATGTTCTATTGTTTTCGTATTATCATAACTTGCATTTTTATTTTCATTTTTAAACTTCAAACATATTATAATAAAAATATTACAGAGCAATGCAATTAATTAAGTCCAAATTAATACGAGATATTCACGTAATTTCTGAAAAAAATAGTGATTTTGTATTTATTTATAAAATTTGATCATCAAATTCATTTTAATATAGAGATCTTGTTGAATAGTTCGGATCGATTGTTTGAACTTTGAAAATAAAGACAAAAATATGAGACATAATTGAAACATGAGACATTTAACTGTACTGTTCTTAAAAATATTTTATGCAAGTTATATATGTTCGGAAATATTTAAAATGATGATATATTATTCTTTTGTGTAATGGGTCATCCTTACATATTCATTATAGTAAAGAAAAATCGATGTTAATAAATTAATTGAAATCTTGTAGTATTCATATGAATCATATCTGAATTCGTACCCCTTATCAACACTCCAAAAATGTTTATAGTACTAAACATGCAAGTTACTTTTTCTTTTCTGATTTTTTATAAGGAAATTGAAGTCGAACATTTATTTGAATAAATAAAAATATTATTTCAGACTTCTTAATTGATGTTTCGCACCTAAAAAAAGTGAATATAAGTCTTTTAAAATTTTAAACTATTTTCAAAAGATTGTTCAAGTCATAAAAAATGTCAAGTGCAAATAGATAAATAGATGAGTTTAAAGAGATTGATACAAGAGATGATAACGGAGTTTGACAATCAGGTCTATGTCTCCGGAGCGTCACGATTGCTTTTCGACGTGTCTTTTTTTACCTAATGAAAGAAGTTATACAAGGTGCATGTTTGAATCAATAACAATCATTTTTTTTTAGATCAAAAGAGACTATCTTTCAAAAATCATATATGATACTATGTTTCAAACTGCACATTGGCTTTGTTAAAAAATTTCTTAAACTTAATATGCATGGAAAAAATCTACCATCTCAATTTGCTTGAGAACGTTATATGATACTACTGGTAATATGATCGATACTGGAAATTTGCTATTGGAAACAGAATATGCAGCGACTCAGTTTGAACCTCTATTATTGGAGAAGGCAAGGGAATCAGGGATACATCCGTGATTTTTATTTTTACCCAAAAAAAATAATTAATATAAATAACCACGGTTTAGCAAAAATTTTATTTTTGTCCAAACCATACATAATATATACGGTCCGGAATTAAAATTTTGAACCGTATATAATATTTACGGCCCGGAATTAAAATTCCAAATCATATAGAATATTTACGGTTCGAATTTTTTTAAGAGTATTTAGGGTTTAGGATTTAGGATTTAGGGAGGGTTTAGGGTTTAGAGTTTAGAGTTTATTGGAATTTAGTTTCATTTGTGTTTGGAGATTATGTTGTTCAGTTTGTTTTGAATTTAGATTAGTTTGAATTGTTAAGTTAGAGTGCTTTTGAGTCTTGCATCTCTGATTAACATAACAGGACATCTTCAAAAATCATGAAAATTGACCGACATGAAGTCTTGACACCGTAGAACAGACTGTGAAATTTCATACAAAATCTCAAAACAGATCATGAGATATCATCTCTCAAAAAAATTTCGAACTGCTGAAGGAGTGCTTCTGAGTCCAACTTTGCATCTCTGGTTAACATATCAAGACATCTTTAAAAATCATAAAAATTGACCGACATGCAGTCTTAACATCGTAGAACAAGACTGTGAAGTTTCATATAAAATCTCAAAACAAACCGTGAGATATCATCTCTCAAAAATTGTCTGAACTGCTGAAGGAGTATTTCTGGGCCCAATTTTGCACCTCTGGTTAATATAGCAAGGCATCTTCAAAAATCATGAAAATTGATGATATTCAGCCTTAATATCGTAGAACAAGACTGTGAAGTTTCATACAAAATCTAAAAACAGATCGTGAGATATCATCTCTAAAAAATTGTCCGAACTGCTGAAGGAGTGCTTCTGTGCCCAACTTTGCACCTCTGGTTAACATAGCAGGACATCTTCAAAAATTATGAAAATTAATCGACATTCAGTCTTGATATCGTAGAACAAGACTGTGAAGTTTCACACAAAATCTCAAAACAGATCGTGAGATATCATCTCTCAAAAATTACCCGAACTGCTAAAGGAGTGCTTCTGAGTCCAAGTTGGCACCTTTGGTTAACATAGCAAGACATCTTCAAAAATCATGAAAATTTACCAGCATGCAGTCTTAACATCGTAGAACAAGACTGTGAAGTTTCATATAAAATCTCAAAACAGATTGTGAGATATCATCTCTCAAAAATTGTCCGAACTGTTGAAAGAGTGCTTCTGAGCCCAACTTTGCACCTCTGGTTAACATAGCATGACATCTTCAAAAATCATAAAAATTGATCGACATGCAGTTTTGACATCGTAGAACAAGACTGTGAAGTTTCATACAAAATCTCAAAACAGATCGTGAGATATCATCTCTCAAAAGTTACCCAAACTGTTGAAGGAGTGCTTCTGAGCCCAAATTTTCATCTCAAGTTAACATAGCAGGACATCTTCAAAAATCATGATTTTTTAAGATATCTTGCTATGTTAATTAGAGGTGCAAAGTTGGGCTCAGAAACACTCATTCAACAGTTCGGACAATTTCTGAGAGATAATATCTTACGATCTGTTTTGAGACTTTGTATGAAACTTCATAGCCTTGTTCTACGATGTCAAAACTGCATGTCGATCAATTTTTGTGATTTGTGAAGATGTCATGCTATGTTATCCAGAGGTGCAAAGTTGGGCTCAGAAGCACTCTTTCAGCAGTTCGGACAATTTTTGAGAGATGATATCTCACGATCTGTTTTGAGATTTTGTATGAAACTTCACAATCTTGTTCTACGATGTTAAGACTGCATGTTGGTAAATTTTCATGATTTTTGAAGATGTCTTGCTATGTTAACCAGAGGTGCAAATTTGGACTCATAAGCACTCCTTTAGCAGTTCGGACAATTTTTGAGAGATGATATCTCACGATCTGTTTTGAGATTTTGTATGAAACTTCACAGTCTTGTTCTACGATATCAAGACTGCATGTCGATCAATTTTGATGATTTTTGAAGATGTCCTGCTATATTAACCAGATGTACAAAGTTGAACTCCGAAGCACTCTAATTTAACAATTCAAACTAATTTAAATTCAAAACAAACTGAACAACATGATATCCAAACACAAACTTAACTAAATTCCAATAAACCATAAACCCTAAACCCTCTTAAAAAAAATCCGGACCGTAAATATTATATACGGTTTGAAATTTTAATTTCGTACCGTAAATATTATATACGGTTCATAATTTTAATTCTGGATCGTATATATTTTGTACGGTTTGGACAAAAATAAAAATCTTGCTAAACCGTTGTTATTTATATTAATTTTGTTTTGGGTAAAAATAAAAATCACGGGGGATACATATACAATACCTTTTCTACTTAACTCCAATCCGTTTATCCAATTCATAGCGTATTTAAATACGATAAATACGGGTAGGATAATTTTTTTTTGTTAGCTTAACGGGCGGACCAGAACATGAAAATGCTTCCATCTTGCTCATTTCGTGAACTCTCTCAGTTCGGATATCCTAAAGTAACTCAATTTTTGAATTTAGATCCGGACCGTCAGATTAAAGGGGCCCGTGCCTTCTACTTTGAACTAATTGATTTGGATTCCAATCGGATGGTCCGGGTCTAAACTTAAAAATTGAGTTACTTTAGTGGATCCGAACCATAGAACCTCTAGCTCTTTGATCTGAATCCTCTCAGATATCTGACTCAAGACAATTAAAACGGACGATCCAGATTTTCTCTCAGGATAACGCAGGGACGCAGGGTATTATTCAGGATAAAGAGGGGGGTATTATTTTTGCTTTAAGAATCGTGCCAATTTTAAAGAAATATATGGACCGTCCGTTTCAATTGTACTCAGTCAAGTAACCTGACGGGATGTGAATTCCTTACAGGAAGTCGTAAATTATAAAACCACCAATTGAGCGCCCCTCTTCACGCGAAAGCAATAGCTAAAAGCCCACCATTATAATGGAGTTGTACGAGAAATGGAAGGAGATACTAAAAATCCAGAAATTTCGTCGGATCGCCTCCTACACCGGCTTTTACTGTTTCGCTGCTCTCATCTCATACGCCTACACCAACAACACGTATACACTTTTTCACTTCCACCCTTGTACTTATCTTTCTTTTTCATTTAAGCCCTTGTTCTTTTCCCCAATTGCAGGACACGAGCTGGGATTTCAAGGGCTGATCAGTATTATGCTTCTTACCCAGCGGGCACTGAGATGCTCACAGATACAGCAAAGGTCTTTGCAATGCTATATTTTGATCTGAAATTGCTCTTTAGTTTTTGGTTTTAGGAACTAAAATTTGTGTAACTTTCGCACCCAAAATTGGTCAATACATCATATGTGTTTGATGAATTGCCTGAAATAGCCAAAGTTACCATGTAGCATGAACAGCACTGAGGAGTTTTTTATTTGAGTTGCATTTTATAAATTCAAATTTCTGTTTGTCATACTGATATTATACTCCATTTAAACATGCTTTCATTAATTAATCAAAGATAAGTTAAGTTATAGTAAGAATTCATAATTAAATAGGTTTTTGGATTTTTTTTTGTTTTTATCTAATTGTGCATAGAAGGTGTTTGTTGAAATGCCCCACACAAATTAAGTTTTGAACATAACTATCTTTTCATCCCACAATTGTTGGTGACAGCTTTACAAGACAGCATTAGGGAATTGCTTTGAGATAGAGGAATGGGGCCCGATAGAGTATTCCGTCATGGCCAAGCATTTTGACCGCCAAGGCAAACCTCCCTATGCATACCATGCGGTAAGTGACCATATTTTTATTCACTTTTTAAATTCCGTCAACAAGAAATTTTTTGTATAGATGTATCATGTATGGAATGTCAAAATTCCAATTTCATCCCTGCAAAGCAAGAACTATTGGAGTTCGGATCTCCTAAAGTAACCCAATTTTTTAGTTTAAATCTAGACCGTCAGATTAAAGGGGGTGCACTCCACCTCGGGCCGGATTGGCCCGGATTCAAATCGGACAGTCCCGATCTAAACTCAAATATTGGGTTACTTTAGGGGATCCGGACCTGAAATATTGTCTGCTGGTTCATAATTTAAACTGAAAAGAATATGTGCCACCTCCACACTGTTCAAGTAAAGGCCTGAAATCAGTTCCTAATTTAAAATTTGCCTCTTTGATGATCTGGATAAAAAATGTTAGAACTATAGTTTCTTGAAACTTGGAAATGTTTGCTTTTGTCATATATTAAGTACTTTTTTGCTTAGGTAAGCAACCAGTTAACTTCAATTAGAAACTAACTGCTTAAAACAGTTTCTAGCCAAATAGGACCTGTATGTACCTACTGGTTTTAGTAATATATGACAAATTCCTCGTCACTGGCGAGTACTCAATTGGTACTGGTAAAAGTCAAACCCTGCTAGCCACATGGACTGTTGTTACAGATTATAGGGTTACTCCAGTATGTCATTCATTTTGTAAGCATAATTAATGGAACTTGGGATCAATTGGCTAAAAAAATCTCAATCTTTTCTTTTCAGCAATATATGGCACACCTTCTTTCTCATGGGCAGATCGATGGTAGTGGGTAGTCCACACGTCTAATTCATGCTTTTGAAGTAAATTTTAATAATTGAATATATTTCATTTGACATATGGTTTATCATGTATGGTATATAGATTTTTCTTTTTAAAAGCTCAAGTTTTATATTCATATATTTTCGTAAGATTCCAGCAGGCATATATAAGCATCATATATAGCTTAAAACTTGTTCAAATTTTTTTGTTTTTTTTGTTTTTTGTACTAGAGGAAAATATCATTTCTAATTCTTATTCTTTAAAGTTTTTTTGGATGGGGGGGAGGGGAGGGTTTTGAGATTGGAACTGCACAAATTTTGAAGCGATCCAACGGTTCAGATGTTGTGCTGGGAGTTGCTGCAAGGCGGACTGGAAATCATTTGATGAGTGTCACTCTGTTCTGATTCCCAACTGTTTGGGAAATGTGCTTGGTTCAAAAACAAGGAACAGCGAGTCTAATTAGCTTATTTATTTCTTTTCTATTTATTACATTGTCTTGTGTGTTTTAATTTGCAAACTGAAAATAATTCTGAAATTTGTAGTTCTCTCCAAATCATTTTGTCGAATAAACTGTTGTGATAAAAAATGGTGGTTTACTGGTTTGGCAAGTTCAACACTTACTAATAAATCAGCATTTAGTGTAACACCAGCATGATTGTTCAATGTAACTTTTTCAAACATATGCTACATTGTACATAGATAAGACTGATACATATCTAGAATTATATAAATTAAAGCACAACAAAATATACGAGATGATTATAAACTAGAATGGAGAACTTTTTGCTCAAAAAAACATGGTGTAGCCTTTTAATTATCAAATTTTTCTATCTACCAGCACTATATTTTTCACCGTGAAAAACCATCATCAAGCTTTATATAGAAAATTAAGGCAGAGACTAGAACATGATAGTCAGTTCACTAAAAAAACAACAAATCACAGTATCCAATAGATTATAACATCCACTTCAACTAAGAGAAAATCATCCATAAAGTGCAGTACTAAGAGCATATTAAACTGAGAATATTACACAAGTAACAAAATGCTCAAAGAAAAGAGGGGTGCACTGGTCCTTTTGAAATGCCAAGGCGCACTTCCATTCCATGGTGCATATCTGCCGACCTGAAGCTCTCTGAGTTTTGTGGCACTACACAATTACAACAGTCAGGATTAGCAAATTACGAAAAAAAATTAAATAAAAAATAACTGTACTGTACGTGGTAATATACTGGTATTTATAATTTTCACAAGACTAAACGTAAGCATAAAAATTGGTCTGTGCATCAACTAATACAGCTTTCAATAGCCAAACTCAAAAGTGCTTATCATAACTAAGTTCTGACTGAACAAAGGATCAATTGAGTGATTATAAATATATATCTCAGAACCAACTAAATTGAATATGGAAGTGGAGTCCGGCTAGTATGACATCGGAGTCATATGACACAACTAACGAAGTGATAAAAAAAATTATTGGATAGACTTCAAACAACTAATCCATACCGTTCAAACCGATTTACTTTATGAGTGATAAAAAAAAAATTGAGTTATTTTACTAACAAATCAAGATAAAAAATATTGAAAAATGAATGCATTAAAATTAACTTAAAAAATCCCACATTTGACCACTTGACTTGATACTAAATAAATTCAAAATTCTATAAATTTTGCATGTAAAACACAACTAACGAAGTATATCGGTTTGAACGGTTTGGATTCACAGTTTGAAGTCAATTCAATAGGTTTTGGAGTTGTTGTTATGTAGGCTAAAATAACACTGATGTCATACTAGCCATACTCCTGGAAATGATAACAGTAGCTGGCACATGTTAACTTATATTATAATAGTTGGTGATCTTTTGAAACAAGAACAAAAAAATAAAAATCAGTTCTATTATTTCCATTCAAACTGATAGCACCAGCTCTATAATCCAATCCAGACATCCTTTTAGTACAACTCGAGCCACAGAATTGTTATTTTGAATTCAAATACTTACGGTTCAAGTAATCTTCGAATCCAAAATCATCCAAAGCACCAGTGAGTGCTTCAAATCCTAGCATAGAGGACGGTAGTGCACCAGGAGGCCTCTGAAATCTACAAATTAAAGTTGAATTATAGATGGAGTTGTATACAAAAAGGGTAATATAGATTGAACAATATCATTCAAAGACACCAATACTAAATATACAGCCTATTACTTAGCAAGGTTTCTAAATTTGAGTACCTCCATTTAGACCAAGAATTAGTAAACTTGATTAGGTACAGTTCTAGTTGGTTCTGATACATAGGTACAGTTTCATACGGCTCATGTTTCATCACTCTTACAAAAAGTTCAAAGACAAATTACAAATGAATAATTCCAGATACAACTTTTACATGAGCTGAAAGAGATACCATGGATACCCTAACCAATTTTAAGCATTGTATTTTTGCTTCATTACATTAGACTTGTGTGCTTAATTTCAAAATTGAGACCTTTTGGGAATATATTCTGAAATTCAGTCAAAATTGCACAAATAAGGGTTAAATACCAAGTCTTAATCATGGACTAATTATTTTCTGTCTTCTAAGATCTAATGCAAGCCTAACAGTGATTCTGTAATGCTATAAATACGAGGTACTGAAAGATATCAAAAAACATATAACTCTAGCTAACTTGGCAATAGCACTATCCAGGCATAATTAAGCCCTTGACTCTCCTAATAGGCATTTAAAAAAAACCACTACAAAAACAATTAATTTGGGATAGTTGTCACAGAAAATATTGAACTAATGAAAATCATAAATTTCTTTATCACCTGGCAAGGATCTGGGTATCAAGATCTCTCCTGAGATTGAAAGAAGATCCATAAGTCAGAGCCAACCCCATTTTTTTCTTCTCTTCCCAGAATTTAGCGCTCTGACAAACAAAACAGAAAAAAAAAATCTAGGGTTAGGTTTACGGTTTTACAGACAAATCAAAACATAAAACTCAGAAATCTATCACAAATTGTCAAGAAGAGAGAGAGAGAAGGAGAGACTACGTATTACATTCTCGTGAAGGGATTCGAGGGGATGGGATCCGACGATCTCGCCCTTCACACTATCCAATCCAAATCGAAGTGTGTCTCCATTCAACGTGACATCGTGCTTGATCGAACCAGACGCCATTTATCTTCCTTAGCTTTCTCTCGTTCTCTCTCTCTCTCTCTCTTTTCTTCTCTCGCTGCTCTTTCTCTGACTCTCTTCTAGGACAACCCTTTCAAGCTTCTGGCTTTGTTAACAAGAAAGGATTTTTGCATCTAAAACCCATTAAAATCTAAATTTCTCAACTTCCACCATTTTGGTAGTTACTGGACCAGGCCCAAACTAAGAGTAGCGGGCCCATAAATTTGGCGATTATTCCAATCTCAGCCCACTTTCTTATTTTTCGCAAAGAATGTAATCGAACTTAAAACACCCGAAAAAGGATGTCATTTAGTGTTGATGGGCTATAGCTGTGTTTATTTGGGCTGAAAATTTAGATGTTACTGGTGATGGATTTATAATTTCACATGGTAAATACTAGATCCTCTTTTGTTTTGTTTTTTCTGATTTTTGTTGATTTTCTTGGTGAATCAGAACTCAGAAGATGGTTATTAAATAATCTGTGGGCGAAATGTTTAATAATTACTCTGAATTTCTGACAATTAAACTTCTATTCAAATCTTTAAAGAGGCGGACATTTATTTTGTGCTTCTGAACAAAGATTTCCAAGGAACATTTATTTTATTATTGACATTAATTGTTCTCATTTGTGATCACTTTGTGAGATATACATAACAGAAAAGTTTGTATTGGTATGATATATATATCCATCAGACTTCTTTGCTAGCTCCCATCGCCCTGAAGCTTCCATTTTTGAGAAGGAGAATTCGAAAAATATCATGGCTTTTAATTCAATTTGTGATCTTATTCGTAGGAGGGTGCAGATTAAATTAGAGACTCTTCAAAAATTCAAAAATACACTATAATATACTAATAATTATATTTTTGAGGTCTCCAATTCAATCTACGAGACTATGCCACTCCAAAAATGGGACCACGGATTGAATTGGAGGTCCTAGTATTTTTTGAATTCTCCAATTTCAGTTGTGTTTTAGTTTGTTTTTTTTTTTTTTTTAAGCTATTAATAAAATTTTCGGGCAGATAGATTTTAAACAAATGAGTTATGAGTATGTTTATGAACAATGAATACTACTATAATTTTTATTTTAAAAAAAATCTATCAACATAAATACGAAATTCTTAGCAAATACAAAATTCAATACAAGTAACAAAAAAAACATTAAATAAAACCAAAGTTTAACAACAACAAAGTAAAAAACAAGACAAAGCTTGCAATGATTTACATATTTAATTTTGCCTGTTCTGAATTAATTATAAGCTACTCTACTTGTCGATCTATGCTAGGTCTAGGAGTTCTTTCCTTCGGTGTTGGCGGCCGATCGAGCACTTGGCCATTGATGTCGTAGTAGATCACACCGGAGAAATCCAACGGCTGACATTTCTCACCCATCATGATTTGACGTTGCCAGATACCGCGCTTTTTTTTGTTGAACAAAATAACCCTCCTTGTTTTGAGCAAAGTAAACCGTCGTGCTGCACGCGTGACGCTGCGCTTGCACCGATCAACGAGGACCGACATGGCACTGAAAAAGCTTCTCACCGGCATTATTTTGTGAAGAGTTGTAGCTAGTTTTGTGTTTTAGCTGCTTTTCAGGATGTGTGATTAATTAGAGATGTATTTTGCTATTTTATATGGAGATTGATGTTGTCAATTTATTTCATTTTTTCTCTTTTCATTACTTAACATGAAATATTGAAATTGCTTGCTCTCAGCTCTGAGCTACAGGTACCCAAGATTGTACCTTGTGGCGAAACAATTAATATTAGGTTCTTTTTTTATTTTTTTATTTTCATTGTATCGATTGGCTTAACATTACAATATACATAGCAATTTAATAATTATTACAACGAAGCATCAAGTTAGCCTTTGCAGATAATGAAGATGTTGCCATTAATTCTTTTGAAATTAGTTATATTATGTGCATTTTGAGTGCACATAAAAATATTTATATTATAAAAGCTCTAATTGTTAGCATCAAAGATTTAAATAGTGTTTATCGCGTCATAGCAAAATGACTAAAAAACAGCGCTATGTTTATATAGTACAGCTATAGCGCAAAATATCGCGCTATAGCGTCAATAGCACCGTAACTTTTATGGTCTGAAAATGCTATAATGCGCTATTTAGAACAATAGTTAGCATCTATATACAAATTTTTATAGATAGAATAATCTATTTGCATGTCATTAAGAAAATACAACAGTTATTAATTTGTGTACGAATATAATATTATGAAGGATGCTTGCAAATTTAATTATAATTACATTATATATGCTAAGAAATATGGTGATGCTTATCAATTAGGAGAACTTTAGCGTTGTTCTAATATAAAAAATCTGAGACCCAAGCTGATGTTAATCCAATGAAAACTTTGAATTTGATTGATTACGCAATTATTATATTGATCAATAATTCAATATTCAAAACTTGACGAGCAAAAGTATTCGTTTGAAATACAGAAACGACAAATCATTCTAGAAATTGTGCCCAACTTCAAGATAAAAATAAATAAGATAAGCAAATCTTATGAAGAAACCAACCATTTTCTTCACTAATTAAACAATTATTGTATAAATTCAAAATTTCCGATAATTAATACAAGACTTTACATATTTTATAATAGAAAAGTCATGATTAGATATTCATTCCGTAATCCCAACATCTTTGTCGTTGCAATATAAAACTTTTATAACCATTATTTCCTCATTCATTTTTAAAAAAAAGAAAGCTGAAATTACTTAATTATTTGCAAAAGGTACGTAATTTAAAAATTATTTAATTATTTCAACCCATTAATTAATGGCTTCTAGAGAACACAAAAAAAATAATATGCATTGGTAATCTATATGAGTAGGGTTAAAATGTATCATTGGTTTTGAAATACCTCACATCTTTATCTCCGTTTACAAAGTTCAAACAGTCAATCCGAACCGTTCATCTTGTTCTACATATTAAAATACGCTTAGAGACCAAATTTTATATTTTTTGTAATTTTGTTACTATTTTTTTAGATATGTACAAAATCACTGTTTTTGGATGGTCCAGATATAGTGATTTTGTACCTATCTAAAAATATAGTAAAAAAATATATAAAATTTGGTCTCTAAGTACATTTTAATATGTAGAACAAGATGAATGGTTCAGATCGACTGTTTGAACTTTACAAACGGAAATAGAGACATAAAATATGATTAGAGCACAAAACCAAACCAATGATGCATTTTAACCCTTCTCAATCTATATATGTATGATTGTTATACAAAATAATATCAACCCAATTTCTTGTTCAGGTAGGGCAATGTATTATTTTACTTAATTTGAAATAAATATACACAATGATTGTACTATCTGAATAATATACTTGTTCCCTCAAAGCTAAACAAATTCGTCTCTGCCATTTTTACAGGGTTCCATTTTAGCTTCATTTCCAATTTTTAAAGCAAGTTATAAAGATTAAAAAAATATATATTGATCTTGTGTTATTCAATCTGATCTTCGGGTGTTGGCAATAATTACAAATATTAGAAATTAATTTTACAGAACTTTACAAAGTTTTGTAAATTACCGCTGCTGCCTGCTGTGCTTTCTTTTTTTTTCTTTTTTTTTTCTTTTTTCTCATGATAATGTAGGAATCCATACCATCTGAGGTAACAAACTATTTCTGTTTAGATCCAGACCGTCCGATCAGAATAAGGACGAATCCAGTCCGAGGTTTAAATGCTCGGGTTCTTTAATAATCGTGCGAATTTTGATCGGATGGTCTGGATCTAACAGAAATATTCTGTTACCTTAGTTGACCGTCTCCAATATCAATCCTCTGTTTGAATTCTCCAGTACAAATCATGTTCTCAGTTGCTGACAAAAGGATCCCATGAGTGCTCATAAGTCATGACAGAATCTCCATTACAGGAGTGAATATACAGAGGATGTTACATAGAAACTAGATACACTCAGTGTCGTCTCTTCAGCAGTTCAGCGCATGGTTCAATAGCTGATAAACCCTACTAATCCTTTCATTTTACACTCTTCCGAAAATGTCCCTCTTTTTCTCCAAAATCGCATCCCCATCCCTTCGCCACCACCTCCGCCGTCTATACTCCACCACACCGACTACCTCTACCTCCAGCACCGGCGACAAGATCGGTCGAATAGCGGACGATCTCCTCACGCTCTCCCCCTCCGAGCTCTCCGATTTCTCCACCCTCCTCCGCCTCCGTCTCGGCATCTCACTCCTCTCCGCCTCCTCCGCTCCTCCCGCCTCACTCTCCGGCGCAGATGAATCGGGAGAAACCGAGAAGGAGAAAGAGAAGACTGTTTTCGATGTGAGGATTGACAAGTTTGACGCTGCGTCCAAGATCAAGGTGATAAAGGAAGTGAGAGGTTTCACAGATCTAGGTCTGAAAGAGGCGAAAGAGCTCGTGGAGAAGACGCCAGTTGTGGTGAAGAAGGGGGTTACGAAGGAAGAGGCTGAAGCTATAGCCGCTAAGCTCAAGGCGGCTGGAGCTACTGCGGTTTTGGAATAGATTTCAGTAAGAGGAAAAGGTGTGATCTTTCAGATTTGTTCTCTAATCAATAATGTTAAAATTTGTAGATCAAAGAGAAAACCATGTTATTTTTTAATGTTCTTTGTATTGTTGTATTTCTCTTGGAGAGAAACATGAATTCCACATTTTTTAGTTGAAGCTAGCGGTACAAGGCAAGGCTCAGTTTCTTGCATTTCTCCTCTAAATTCCAATATTTCTATGGTTATTTGGCCAGTCGTTTGTGATTTCTTAAATTATTCGTCTGATTAATGGATGAGAAAATATCTACATTATTGAAAATCAATCTCTATATATATGAGTGGATATAAATCTCTGAAATTTAGCCCTTTCAAATGATAAAAATGGTGATGTGGTACTCTTAAAAAATATTAATAAATAATAAAAGGAGTAAGGTTAGGGTGCTATGGATTGCATAGAGGACTACGGTGCTACGGCTCAATATTCAAGTTTTCAAAATCTTAACTGTCGATCCGAACCGTTCATGTTGTTCTCCATATTAATACGTGTTTGGAGATCATATTTTACATTTTTTGAAATTTTTTTACTATTTTTTTAAATAGGTAGAAAATCACTTAATCTAAAAAATTCTGCACCATTTAGATATTTGATTTTCTAACTATCTAAAAAAATAGTTAATATTTTTAAAAAAATGTAAAATTTGGCCTCCAAACACATATTAATATGGAGAACAAGATGAACGGTTCGGATCGACTGTTAGGATTATGAAAACTCGAATATTGAGCCGTAGCATCGTAGCTCTCTATGCAACCCATAACACCCTAGCAATACTCAAAGGTCTTATATTTGAGGAGGGATTAAGTTACAATAATTTTTGAGTTACAACAAGTTATCACAACTATTTTCTACATTTTTAAAGTCCAAATTATCGATCCAAATTGTTAGATGTTATCTCTTCAATAAAATGTACTTTCAGGTCAAATTTTATATTTTTTGAAATTTGTTTACTATTTATTAAGATGGTACGAAATTCAATAATCTGAATTTGACTAGTTTTTGTATCCATCTTAATAAATAGTAAAAAAATTTCAAAAAATATAAAATTTGGTCTTCAAGCACATTTTATTGTAGATATCACATCTAACGGTTTGGATCGACAATTTGAACTTTAAAAATGTAAAAAATAGTTGTGATAATTTGTTGTAACTTGATCCCTCCTTTTTATATTTTTATAATTGTAATTCTCACATCAGTAGTTATAATTCCTTTACTATTGAAATTTAGTTGTAAATCCGAATACGTAGAAGGCCCAAACACTTCGAAACATGAATGTCAGATTCTCCTCAGACCCAGTTGTTTAAAAATGATTGTCTCAAATACTTTTTCATTTGAAAATATTTTATACATCCTAAAAACTATGGTTTTAGAGTCTTAAACAGCTTGTCGGTCCAATAGGAGTAATTCATTGGACATGAAAATACTTATTCTCTGATAATCTAGAGTAGGTCCGACGTCTATCGGGTTTACTTTTTGAGTCTAATGAACTTCGATATCGTCTGATCTGCTTTTGTTTTCACGAAAATTAAAGCAAATACACACGGTGATTGAACCCATTCGAATCCAAATTCGGATAATTTTCTAACGGATACGGATGCGGAGTTTGAAGTCGAATCCGTATTTGGATCTCGATATTTATCCATATCCGACATTTTTTTACTTTTCAGATGTCCAACCATTTATCACTTAAACGGGTCCACTTAACTGTCTGGGCCTTGCTTTATGGGCCTAGTAAATTGTCTAACAATAAATTAGGAAAAATTGTCTAGTATATATATGCATGTACTGTAATTATTGCTTGATTGTGGGATTAATGTTCTTCTATTCTGCTTAGGATAATTACTTGATTGTGGGACTAATGTTCTTCTATTCTGCTTAGGATAGTCAATCTGTTTTCTTTTTCCTTTGCAAGCGCCTCAGCTAATGGCTGAAGTCCCTTTTCCCATTTACTAATTACTGACCTATTATATGCAAAACGAACATTTTAGTTAAATTGGTAGACGAGTATAGCAGATTTGTTTAAAAGAATATTATTAACGTCATACTTTTTTCTTATTTTATAATAATCATATTATATTGAGTAATTTCATTTAGATGTTATCGGTGTAAGAAAAATTATGTAGATGTTATTTTTTTTAGGAATGTACGTTAGTAATATATTTTTAATTATCTGAATTTATGTTTATATTTGTATTCGTATTCGTTCGATATCCGACCAGTATTCAAATCCGTTTAACGTTTAATACATATATGTATTCAAAAATATTCGTAATCGTATCTGAAAAATTATGACGATTAAAATATAGTTTGACGACTATCCAATCCGTATCCAACCATTTACACCACTAGGTGTTTTGCATGAACTATCATGCATATGTTACTTATTCTTAATTTAAATATTTTTTGAGTTGTATAAATAGCAACAATTAGATATATTTTTTCATAATAGAAAAAAGAATAGTCATAGTCTCATAGATAATTTGCAAAGAAGTCATACTATTGAACTTCTAGTTAAAAGTGTAGTAGTAAATTGTAAATATTAATTAACTTTTATACGTTTTTAAATCTTATAATAAGAGATTAGATAAAATCAATTAGTCATCCAACATTTTTTCTTTTTATAAATAGCTTACAAAATAAAATCAATTAGGTAAGATCGAACATTGCGCTTAGTAACTAACAACCTTAGTTGCTTTAATTGTATTTTTGGACAAACAAACATCATTTAGACGAGAAATATTAAGTAAATATCATTTTCACAGTCTCTTTATTTAGTTTTATAAATTAAAATTTTAAAATAAGTTCAATCTTTAGTTTCAACAGGCGTTTCTAGAGCAAGTTCAAGATTTTAAATTTGTGAAATGGAAAAGGCTATAGATTTCATGATGTTTCCTTAACATTTATTTGAAATTATGTAGCATCAACTGTAATTAAGAAAGTTTTTGAATGCTAATTGTACTTATGGGTGTTATTTGGATGCTTTTGCGGAGACAACTCCGATGATTATTTGCAAGATAATGTCTCTGCTTGCAGCGGTCTATTTAACCTTGGATTAATGCAGTCTGATATTAAGTTTATTTATTTTATGTAAGGTAGGTTTTGCCTACCCAACTATCTTATTAAGCTTAAATTCTTCTATTTAATTCAAATTGAAACAAATAAATGATTTTATTCCATTTTGTGTTATTTTGATACAACATATCATTATTTAAGTGTCATGTCAGAACATCTATATTCTTGGGCGAGTAGTTTAATTTGTATGATAACAAGTTCATAACATATTCTGTTAAAGACAGCTTTTAAGCAGATTAAAAATTTAAAATTCCTCCATGTACCACTATTTGTTTTCTGCTTAATGATTAAGCTGCCCTGTGCCAGTCTAATGTATTTTGATATTTTCTATTAGTGGTTGCACACGTACAGAGAGTTTTGGTACCTAATGGATTAATTATGCACAAAAATGAGGGGTCTTGATGTATATAAATGCACTGATTAGAGTAAATCTCTTTTCCAAATCCTTGCACAGTTAAGTGGAAACCAAATAGGAGAGCAAAAGGAAACGATGAGAGAAAACTTTAATTCATTAGTGGACGGTAATATTATTGATCATTGAAACTGTGGCGGGAGCAAAGCTTCAATTATTTCACGACAAAAGTGTGATTAGATCACCTATCCGCTTACCTATGGGCAGGAATTTGTTGTAATTTCATGAAAAAATCTTTTATTTTAGGTTTTTCTGTATGGAAATAAATAACAGTTACTGAAGGAAGTTAACACTACTTGGTTTCATCAATACTCTGTTACAACTTACAAATACTTTCAATTTTTTGACTGAGCCATTCATGCCATCTTTTTCTTTCTCCAATCTCCAAAATCTGTGTCAATTTGGTTACAATCAGGAGCTCCTTAGTGCTCTAAGCTTGTCCAAATTTTTAAGCCATGGCTTTACATGGCTTAAGTATTTTGTCAAACTTAAAGCTTTCTTAAGAAAGTTATTTTTTAATTTTATTGTCGAACGGATGCTCCTTAGTGCAGCTTAAAATTTAAGCTTCATATAGTTGTCGAACACTACCAATAAAAGCAATCTTATATGGTGATATTCCAATATATTATGAGGAGGGACCCACTTACAACATATTTTACAACAATTCGATTTTGTGATTTTCAAAAATCAAACAGTTGATCCAAACCATTCAACATTACCTCTATTTTAAAATGTTCTTAGAGATCAAATTTTACATTTTTTTGAATTTATATTACTATTTATTAAGTATTTTACAAAACAGTTTTTTCAGTGATTCAGAATTGTCTAAAAATAGCAGTTTCGTAAAATACTTAATAATAATAAACAAATTCTGAAAAAGAGTGAGGCTATGGTACTTGGCCAAGCACACAGTTTTATTGTGCTTTGATATATGAGACGTTGGATTCGTATCAAGATTCGTGCCAGATGATATTAGATGTGAATCCAACGTCTCATATATCAAAGCACAACAAAACTGTGTGCTTGGCCAAGTACCATAGCCTCACTCTCTGAAAAATATAAAATTTATTATTCAAGTATATTTTAATATAGAGATCATGTTTAATGTTTGAATCAACTCTTTGAACTTTGAAACAGAAACAAGAACGATGCATGATTAGAGCATAAAAACAATGATATATTTTAATCATACTCTTACGTTATTGGAATACCGCCAGCAAAACTGTATGTGACTATATATTTGGCATCTTTCCTCATCAAACATGTGTTCAAATTATTGGATCAAAATCTGATGTTAATTTAACAGTGTTTCTGCTATCTCTATTTTTTTAAATCTAATTATTAAATTGTTTCGAGATGCGTACACATAAAAGTTTTTTAAAAAATTGCTTTGAGATTCGTTCTTGAACAAAATTAAACGATTAGATTCGAAAAAACATAAATAGCAAGGTTATTGTTCACGGAAAGAGAATAACAGCGGATTTCATTCCCAAATTATTATGTGTCCCTCTGACTGCATAATACCACATTTGTTGTTTCTTTTTGTCTACTAGTAAAAAAGTCTCAATATATATATAGTATTAATAGAAAGAAAAAAAAAAACAAATCACTGTAAACTGCTCTTGCATGCTTTGTTCTTTCTTGCTACTCGATTATGACTAGAGACGATCCAGACAACTAAAATTATATATGCTCTGGCTGAAGTACTACCAAGTTAAATGTAAAACAAATACATTCAAAATTTCGAACTAAGTAGCTCACTAAATGAGTTATAAACTAAACATGCAGAATATTAATTTTTATAATTTTTAGAACTTTGTATTATTTTTTATAATTTATGATAAATGGCAAAAAATGAATTACAAATAAAAGAATATTGTCAATATTTTAGGGCTTTTTTTGCCATCATTCTTGTTGACCGTTTTTGATGTGACTTTTAGTATTGGCTAAATGACCGTTCTTAATTAATGTTATATCAGTAACGTTTGGGTCAGTATCGCCCGTAGGTCCGTTCCTGATGTCCCTTTTTTACCGTTACTGATATTTGGTCCACTAATGTGAAACTGTTGTTGATATAGACAATATCTGGAGCAACCTTTCACAAACATTTCATCAAACAGGTTGCAAGTAAATCAGAAGCAAGTCTACAAAGTACCCCACTTTTTTGTTTTTTCTGTCTGATACTCAAAAAGTCTCAATATCCCACTTTTTTGTTTTTTCTGTCTGCTAACTCAAAAAGTTTCAATATGACCAGAGAGCGGATCACAGTAAATCATACATTAAAACTCATATCATATCACCAGAGGTGGAACTATGTGGAGTGGAGTGAATAGGATTAATTGACTCTTATTTGTTTTCAAAATTTCTTCACTTATATAATTTTTCATGTAGTTTACAGTAAAATATTATGAATAATATAAAATTGATCGACCCTATATGTATCATGGAAATTTTACATGATTGACGACATATTCGTTTGGCATTCATAGCTCGAAAGCCTAGCCCCACTCCTGATTACAACTCTATCATGATGAGTTTTTATATATTTTTACCATATCAAAATATGATTTTCTAAAATTCTAAAAAAATAGTAAAAATTTCCTAAAAATGTAAAATGAAGTTTTCAAGCACATTTAAATATGGAGAACAATTTGAGTGCTTCAGATCGAATATTTGGCCTTTGAAATCGTAAATTTGACTTATTTGGATACAGACCTATAACCAAAAGTTTGGATGCTAGCCGGACTACACACACACACATATATATAGAGGTTGGTTAAGATCAAAGTGGTATGACCAAGGCCTTGGTACTACCAATTAGTTTTTGCAATTTTCAAAGTTAAAATAGTTGATCTGAAGTGCTTAGTATATTCTCTATATTAAAGTGTATTAAAGTGTACTCGGAGACCAAATTTTATATGTTTTGAAAACTTTTTACTATTTTTTATGGATTTTTGAAAAGCACTATTTTTCAGATTTTATTTATTTTTTATCATGAAAAGCAGTGATTTTCAAAAATTCATAAAAAATAGTAAAAAAATTCAAAAACATGTTAGAAGATTTGAATTTACATTTTTTTAATTTGTTTTATTATTTATTAAGTATTTTACAAGATTTGTTTTTAGACAATTATGGACCACTGGAAAACAATTATAAATGATAAAAAGATACTTCAATTAGATAATAATAAATCATGCATAGAAATTATTTACAACTATGAGAAATGGAATTGAGAGTGAAGCTCAGGTCTGGTAACAAAGAGGCCATGAAATCCATAAGGGATGAGGCGCGGAAGAAGCACCTCTGCCACTATGTCAAGGTTTGAGGAACATGGATCCATAACCATGAACTTTGATTCACCTTCATCCTCTGTATTATCATTTGGTACAAAGAAGGGCTCTCCACAGAAGCATCCAGGTCCAAAGTGACGCCTTGCAACAACACAATCCCCTCTACCCGCATTTACAAAGTCGAGCTTCACGACCCCAGAAAATTTTGGATTGGGTTCAGACACTACTAGGTATGCGTATCGGTTTTGTCTCCCCACATATCCTGAATTGATCACCCCCAATTCAAGGTTGTGAGCTGAAAGGGGTGTTCTAGACACTACCCCAGTACTCAGATTGATCCGAACCATCTCCACGCAAAAGTGCGCCAGTTCGATCTGTTCCAATGCATGCTCGACACCTAGTAAGTTGGGTGCAACCAGAACCACACACTGTTCACCATTCGCATTTTTTTCCTCCCACGCATTGATTGCATGTACCATGTTGAATCCTGGTATTTCATACTGCTTAATTAAAGACTCGTTTGTTACGTAGCGTGGGAGCACTCTCAGACATGGCACCTTTCTGTTGTCAGGACCCACACAATTGCCCCTGCCCAGTATTATCTCCATTGGCTTAACCACTATTTGGTTGTTGAGAAACAATACATAATTCTCTGTGATAGCAAAATCATGCAACAATAATGGCTGTTTGACGGAGAAGATAGGGACATCATCAGACTTGTTACCTTCCGCATCAAACCAGAAATAGGAGAGGATCGGAAGGGAGGAATGATACTGTAACAGAATGCAAAGGTCTCTCCTGTTTTGGGGTCTTTCTTTGGGTGAGCAGTCATTGTAATTTTCAATCGTCCTTGGAAGTTGAACCTTCCAATGGTTGATATCTCTCCGGTGGCAGGGTCAACATGGATGGCATAAGGTAGATCTGACTCACCAAGGGCATAAAGACGCCCTGCCAACAACATGAGGCTAGTGTTAACGAATCCAATGCCACGAGAAAAATTAATCTGATCGGTCAGTGCTCTCAATAAAGTAATAACAACTCGTGCAAGTCTTCCATGGCCATGGAAATCCGAGAAAACACCCGGTATTATAGGACAACCAGCGCCGCGCTCAAGTATATACTTGTGTGTTTTGACATACCTTGAGCAGAGGGTAGCATAGCAGTCAGCCGAGAGGAGAAGGGAATGAAGCATGCCATCACCATCGAAAATGTGGTGGCGTCTATTGGGAATATATTGTGGATTAGGAACATTGCGTATGTACGCGCCGCCAATTAGGCAAGTTGGGATGTTGCCATAAATGACAGGGCATTGTGTTGGGGGGAGCTCATCAACAGGAGCAAAGTTTCCAAAGGATACGTCGCACGAGTCGGCGGAGGGACTCAATAATCTATCACTCATCTCTTCTAGGGCATTACAAAATGCCATTGACAATGAAGAAAATGTCGTCCGAGGAACAACAGATTTAGATTTCTTTTGTAATTTATTTTGTTTTAACTCAGCGGCCACAGGAAGAAGAGGTAATCTTTTGGTTCTTATCCTACCTCTTGTGGTGTTTATGGGAATGGAAGAGGTGGTGATCAAGGCCATCATTTTTGGTATTAGGTATCTGGAATGCTTGTTTGCTGCCGGGTATATATATATATATATCTAGAGAGAGAGAGAGAGAGACCTACCTCTCTCTAATGACCACGTTCAACATCAGCTGCAAATAGCAACAAATAGTATTATTAACTTCTGACATTTTTTTTGTATGAGATATATGGCTTTATATGTTAGGCATTTCATGTACGAGCTACAGTTCTCTAACCCTAAACTAATATAACTAGAAAGAAACAGATCAATTTGTACTTTAAGGAACGGTACCAAACCCGTATCCCATTAACTCACTCAATTTTTTTTAGTTTTGATCCGGACCGTCGGATCAGAAATCCGGCACATGGCAGAATGCACGGGCCCTTTAATATTCATATTAGAGCATATCGGACGGTCCGGATCAAAACTAAAGGTTGGGTTAGTTTAGGGTCCTTCATTATAGTGTTCCTTCGAATGAAAGGTGTGTCTGAAAATAATTTAATTCGATTTAACTTTACATGATGCAATGTATAACAACATGGATTTATGGGCAGGCAAAAAAGGGCTAGAATGTCAACAGATGTACCAAAAGTCATACGGGGTACTGTAGAGGACTTATTACCACAACAGCTGGACACTGTAATGAAATTGTTTCAAGGAAAGTATGCATAGGAACTCATCTAGAATTTCAATTTTTAATTTCTCATTCTCATGTAAAGAAAAGGTTATTCGCATATTCAAATAGAGTCGGCTATCAACTATTTGTTTACAAAGATCTATCAAGAGAAGTGGATAGTTAACCGCAATTGATTTTTAATGTTTTAACACACTTTAGACGGACGTGCTGAGACCATTGGATTGTGTCAAAAATATGGATGTTTTGACAAATTAGTTTTCTCTCTTGAATCGTAATCAAACGGTGAGTATATATGCAATATAATTATAAATTACATATTATCATATATAATTGTCACAATTAAGTAATTTAATATTAAATTAAGATATTAAACAATCTATGTATTTAATAAGATTTGATCCATAAATGTATAGAACAATTTAGACAAAGATTAAATTATTGATGAACTAATTCTGAAATTTGTAATTCCAAAAACTATCTCAATTCTAGAGAGCTCGTGTGGCCATAGTTGCGGCCCATACAAAAATAGATGTCACGAACTATTGTATGCAGAATTGATAACCTTTCCATCAAATTTTTTTATGTCAAAATACCCATACAAAAATGAAAATAGTTTAGGCTCCTCCACTTACGGTGGTGTATTAACATCGGTTCCTTTGGTACAGAAACTTGTCTCAAATTAAATATTCTATCAGGAATATTTACCTTGTAACGCTATACTAGTATGTAGAAGCTTTATTTTAAATATTTAGTTTAGTTGAA
This sequence comes from Carex sylvatica, assembly GCA_964058845.1. NCBI lineage: Eukaryota > Viridiplantae > Streptophyta > Magnoliopsida > Poales > Cyperaceae > Carex > Carex sylvatica. Next base: position 102,493 of record CAXKVR010000448.1, read on the forward strand.
TTAAATTACAACTTGTTATTATATCTCAAAATATTTGTTAATTGGTTATAAGATTAAACTGTGGGTATTAGTCAACTAAAAGACATTCATTAATCAATAGAATATATTTTACATACAAACACTTTTGAACGACTCGACAGAAATGTGCGAAATTCTGTTTCGATAAGAAAGTTTCAGCCTACAGGCAAATGCTTTAAAAAAAAAAGAAAAAAAAAGAAGAAGATGGTTTCAAAAGGCCCAGCAGCCCATGTCCATTTGTAGGCCTGTTATTCTTTCATCTTTCTTTATTTTGTTAAGAAATTGGTGAATTGGGTTGCGTACACAATTTTTGCGAGGACCTGATCAAGAGCTGTGGGTGCGTGTGTGAGAGAGAGACAGAGTTTATTATTTATATTTACTAGCATTTTTGTTGTTTTCTTTGTCAATACATGCCAGTAGACTCTCATATATGAAATCAATTACATATTGATTAATTAAGACTCTCTTTTTACATGGTTTATTTGCAGGAGATGTCAAACTCTATATATTTTTCAGAGATGTCTATGCGTAACTATTAGAATTATTTTTAATTGGTTCTCTAATTATATACGGAAATGATCTGTAATTGTAATCGCTGTAGCTAGATAATGTTAGTTTTTGATGTAATAATAGTAGCTAGGGTCTCTAAATTGACACTTCTAGAATTATTTCTAATTGGTTCTCTAATTATGTACGGGAATGATCTGTAATTGTAATCACTATAGCTAGATGATGTTAATTTTTGATATAATAATAGCAGCTAAGGTCTCTAAATTGACACTTCTATATATTTAATACGTGCTTATGAATGTTTGTTTGAAACATTAATTGAGCTAGCTGTTCTAGATATTTACTTTTCTAATTAATTTACTACATCGCTTTTCAGACAAAACTATACTAACAAGTAAATTTCTTTAACATTTTAATTTCAGATATTGATCACATGTTTACTGCAAAAGTTGTGGACCTTGCGTTGGAGTCCTAAGAGTACTGAAAGCCATGGAGATATCTTTGCAAGTGATCTCTACACTAATAGGGATGAATGCTACAAGAATGGGACAGTATTCACAAGCGATACTGTCGGTATATCCTCGCGGGTACTACCATCGCTAATAGAAAAAAATACCTTTATGTCGGTATACCCTCGCGGATAGTCATTTTTTATCCTCGCGGATACTGTCCTATAATTGTAGTTACAATTGTAGTTGTTGACCTGCTTTCTTAATTAACTCGCTATATTGGCCATTCCAATTCATTTATAAATTTGCATATAAACACATCACTCATAAAGTAAATCGGTTTGAACGGTTTGAATTAATTATTTGAAGTCTATTTAATCAATTTTGAAGTTAGTATCATATGACACCAATATCATACTAGCCGAACCCAACATTCTACTATCATGATTATAAACATGCGATTTTTAGAACAACTCAACTCTTTTGAAGAGAGTAATTGGAGAGCTTTTAGTAGGCATTTCACTGTTTATATAATAAACTAACTCTGATTCTGATAATGACAGGGTCATCGACATCAAAGTAAATTTTAGTTCTAAGAAAGTGTCTCTGAATTAACCCCATATATCCTTCTGTTATGCCGCAGTTAGACACCAACTTAAAACTATCATAGGTATTATTAACTTAGTTTGTGTACAACAATTATATTGTATGATTGTATTATGTTTTGTTTTTGTTGTTCATATGTATTGTATTTTTTATACTGAGTATCGTTAACAACTCATTAAATTCATCGTGATTGTCATTGCCGAAAGCAAAGCGAGGCATTTCTACTCAAGCCCACAAATCGATACTATTCAAGATCAAATACATTTGTTTTTCAATAATTGGGCCTCCGACCCTCCATATCTGTTATTCAAGTTAGGCTTGGGTGCTATGGATAGCATAAGGGTCTTCCGTGCTACGGCCTCAAAAACCTATCGTATAAACTTTAAACTTCAATTTAAGTAGTTCAATAAATTGGTTATATAATAAGCTTGCAAATTACTAATTTTTACTATTTTTAAAATTTTTTTACTATTTTTTATGATTTATGAAAGATGACCTAAAAATAAAATAAAATAATTAATATTTTAGGCTATTCTTTGCCATCTTTTATAAATTATAAAAAATAGTAAAAAAATTTCAAAAATAGTAAAAATTAGTATTCTACAAGTTTATTATATAACTAATTTATTGAGCTACTTAAATCGAAGTTTGGAATTCATACGATAAGTTTTTGAGACCGTAACATGGATGACCTTATGCTATCTATAGCACCCAAGCCTTACTCCTGTTATTCATGTTTGGAAGTGATTTATTCGGTTTTCTATTGTAGTCTGGTTGACATCTCTATTTCAATTGTAAAATAATTAATAAATATTTGTATGAGAAAAATATTATTTAGTAATTTATTAGTAAATTTTGTAAGAGTATCACATCAGATTTTGTAATTATATTAATCTCATCAATTGAAAATATAATATAATGTAAGAATGAAAATGTTTTAAAAGTTATTGAGATTTTTATAGTTGTTGAAATTTGAAAATATAATATATTTTTATGGAGCTTTTGAAGGTTAAAATTTGTACGAGAAGAAAACAACATGCTCAAAGCAAGAATCAATCTACACACTATATAAATACAAAGAAGAGTACTACCGATGTCCATCGGACCTACTTGATTTCGATGGACTAAATCATCGTCTGATCTGCATTAAGATGTGCGTTATACTTTAAAATATGTCCTGTCTTTTTCAATTTTTGCACACACATATTTTAATACGGATTAAATAGTACTTTATTATCATCTAAATAAGATGTTAGACCTGAATGACTATATATGAACATCTGAAGAAACAAAGTAGAATCATAATGTCTTTTTTATCCTATCATTTCCTTTTTTATATGGCAAATTATATCTAGTTTATGTCATTCATAGAACTAAAAGATATTTAAATTAAGAATCAAGTAACATATGCATGATAGTTCATGCAAAACACATCTCCCTTTCTCTCATAATTTCTTGTAAAATATTTTCTAACAACAATTTGAAGAAGATATCTTAGTGTTAAACTCAAGTACACACATACAAAATCGGACACAAAAAAAAAACCTTTAATATTGTTTAATACCACAAAATAGTAAAACAGAAAATTTAGCTTTAATTATAACTATAATAAAAAATCTACATTTTGGATAAAGAATCTGTGATATTAGGTTGTCAGGGGAAAAATATTTATATGCGCAATGAATTACTCAGATTGGGGTCACAAGTTGTTTATGACCATCAATTGATAGATTTTAGGATCTACAAAATATATTCAAATGAGAAAAGATTTAATACAATCTTTTCTCAAAAATTGGGCCAAAGAATCTAGAATTCATGTTTCGAAGTGTTTGGGCCTTCTACATAGTAGGCCTTACATCTCAAATTTCAAATTTATTTAGTATTAAGTCAAGCGGTAAAAAAAATGAATGTTTTGATATGCATATTAATGCACTATTTTATATAAAATCTTCATTTTCAAAACTCTAAAAAAGTTGTAAAAATTTTCAAAAAATACTTATATTAGTATTAAAATTATAATTATAATTTTCATATCAATATTTATAATTTTTTTACTATTGAAATTGACATCCGAAGTCCGAATACATAGAAGGCCCAAACAATTAGTAACATGAATGCCAGAATCTCAGGCCCAATTGTTGAAAAAATATTGTATTAAATTCTTTTTTCATTTGAAAATATTTTATAGATCCTAAAAACTATCGATTTAGGGTCTTAAACAGCTTGTCGGTACAATCAGAAAAAAATTCATTAGGCATGAAAATGCTTTCTCCGTTTAGTCATTCGCAAAATAGAATTCTTTATTTTGGTTAATATTAGGTTTTCTTTTTTACTATTTTGTTGTCTTAAGCATATTAAAGGGTTTTTTTGTGTCCGATCTTGTATGTGTGTACTTCACACTAAAAGTTGTAATTTTCTAATTCTGGTTACAAAATTATTTTACAAAAAGTTGAGAGAGAGAGAAAGAGAGGGAGAGGGAGATGGTGTTTTGTATGAACTATCATGCATATGCTACTTGATTATTAATTTAAATATCTTTTAAGTTGTATAAATAGCAAAAACTAGATATAATATATCAGATAGAAAAATAATAATAATAGATAATTTGCAAAAAAGTCATTACTATTTAACTTCCAGTTAAAAGTGTAATAATAAAATGTATATATTAATTATTTAACTTTTATACATTTTTAAATTTTATAATAAAATATTAGAGAAAATTAATTAGATCTGTGTATGATGGTTTCACCATTTTGTGTGATGGTAAGAACATTTTTTCTTTTTTTATAAATGCTTTACAAATTTAATAAAATTAATTAAGTAAGATCTAACATTATGTTCAGAGACTAACAATTTTATTTCCTTTAATTGCATTTTTAGACAGAAAATCACTATTCATATAAGAAATGTCGAATATTATGTGGTCTTTTTCTTCAACTTTATAAATGGAACTTTAGAGATTATAATATCAGTCATTAAATATTACCATTATATATATCATGTAAGAAAATTACAATATATTAAACTAAACTAATACACCTACTTTTTTAACAAAATTAATTTTAGGGTATATGCAAATAGTCAACATCCTTACGTATTTCTTAGTATATGCTCATTTGTATTTTTATTTCAAATATAGAAATGAGTTGGAACCGAGACCTGAGTTGTCGGTGATCGATAAGGCCGCTGCTAATGCTGACAATACCGATGTGGAGATCGATAGAGCTGCAGTGGTGTATGATATATAGAGGACGCAGCCGATAACAAAAAATTTATTATTGATTCGTAATAATGTTAAGAGATCTTTTGTTTTAACTACACTTTCTGCACTTTCTATAGCAATCACAAATGTGTGAAGATATGTGTATCTCTATATTTTTGATATAAATTTTATTTTAATGAAAATTACGATTCCATTTAAAATATTTGGGATTTATCTATTTATTTTTCATATTTCAAATGGATTTTATGTTCGATCACATCATAATTACATAATTAAAAGAAGATGTTAATTAACTTTAAAAAGTAATGGCTAAAATAAATGCACAAGTACGCAAATACTTACTGCACTTCTTACGGACTATTAATCAAGTTTGTTTGGAGTAACAATTTGTAACATTAAAAAATATTGAATTGTAAATGTCGCTCCGTATTGCCAATATGCAAACTGATAAATCAAATTGTTTAAATTTTCAAATCAATTAATGGATGAGTAATTTAGTTAAAATTGAGACCATTCTACAAAATCATGCACACACAGAGGTTTTCTATGGTGCCTTACCAGCCTAGGGACCCTGAGAGTTCCGTTGTCAGGGGATGATGAATCGCAACTCACGATTTATAGTCCTACACAACTCACCTCTATACAATCACACAACCACAACTCACAATTTTTTTCTCCGCAATTTTTCTTTTTTGAACAATGAGAAATTGAATACTCGAAGAACATAATATAGTGACTAGAGTTTATGGAAGAGTGCCAGAGCTGAGTACGGTGACACCGATGTTAAAAAGCTAGAATCATGGTTCTGAAAATCAAAATCAATTGATAAGTTGATCATGGAATCAAGATTGGATGAATTGGTAGAAATTGATCAAATTTGATCGAAAACTTGTATTTTCTTGAAGAACTTGTTTTATACTAAATAAATAGAAAAAAAATACACAAATATATTTTATCGAAAAATTATGGTAATTCAATTACATTCAAATAATCACTAATATAATATAATATAATATATTTATTTGTCAAAAAAATTTAATTATTTATTTATTTTTGTTTGATAAAAGTTATTTGGTTAGATACCGCTATTATTTTATCTGTTGTTCTAGCAATAATTTTTTTTGTCTATTTGAATAATTTGTAAAACATATAATTATTGAATTTTACGATTTCTTCTATTTTAAAATTATGTAGGTTCAAGCCGAATTAGAATTGCAATGTAGAATGCTTGAATTGAAGAAATAATGAAGATATTTATCAAGAATTTAATTTGTAATATTTTAAATTTGATAAAGTGTTCTTGATATTGTTTAAAAAATATAAAAGTATTGGTAACGTTTGTAAAACGTTACAATGATTATACCTTAAAAAAACGCTATGAAACAACTTGATCAAAGTCAAAACAATAAAAAACGTTGCTGTAACATTTTAAAAAGTTGGTAACGTTTGTTAAAAAAACTGTAACGTTTTAAAAAGTTGGTAGCATTTTAATTAATTTTCAAACTTCAAAAATTCATGATTTTGATCAAATTATTACAGAGAAAAACGTTACATAACGTTTTACAATTGTTGGTAACGTTTTAACTGAGCTCGCAGAAAAAGAAAATCCTAACTTGAATTTTGAACTAAACGTTGGTAACATTTTGTGAAACGTTGTAACGTTTTAAGTGAAAAAAACTCTTTTTGAAACTGTTACTATAAATAGGCCTTTGGACATTTTTTCCAAACCAACCTAGTCGCCTCTAATATTGTAAAAATCTATTTTCTGTGGGCTTGAGTTCCTCCACTGTTGTGAGAGCTTAGAACTTCAATATCCATCAAACAACCTCAAATTCACTTCACTAATCTTGAGTTAGATTAGGTTAAAGTGAGCTTTTGAGTGTTTCTCTTGCGAACATTGATTTAGAGACTTCGTTCTCTTCTTGAGTTGTCTGTGTGATTTTTCTTGATTGTAAGGGCTCGTCGGATCTCATCTCTAGTTGGCCGTGTGACTTTCTTTGATTGTAAGGGCTCTCTTCGTTAGATAATAGAAAGACGCACCTAGAAGAGGTTGTGACGTCTCGGAAACGTAGACCTTTGTTTTGCCGAACTCCGTTATCACCCGCGTGTTAATTTTCTCTAAACTCATCTATTTACTTTTAATTACAATTATTTTTTTAATTACAATTATTTTTTTAGTTTTTGAGTAATTAGCGGTGCATTAAGTAAATTAATCTATTTACTTTTAACATTATCAGTTTTTAACTTTTATGTGTCGTTTTTATCAGTCCAATTACTTTTCTTTTTTCCTAAATCAATCTCCATCGCAATTTTCTAATGTTGATCTCCATTCAAAATCTCACCAAACAAATCACCACATACATCTTTCTTTACTTTATCAGCCACATACATCTTTATATTAATATTCTATTTTTAAGGCCCAAATAGAAGTCGGCCCAAGTGACCCTCTAATAATTGTCTCACTTTGTTAGAAACCCCTTCTACCTTCGTTCTGTTTGCTGCTTTCTCTTTGAAACAATTATCTAAAAAATGACTTCGACACCAGCTACAAAATCTAGGTTGCGAGTTTTTCTATAGAGGCAGGCAACAAATTTTATCTGAAGTAGGCAACGGTCCTTACTGGAATTTGACAGCGAATCAGTCATATATACTTAGTACAGTGTTTTAAAATTCAGAGATAAACAACTCGCAATTGCCTACCCTGAATGACTGCGGCTGCGCCTCTGTATGTGATCGGGTCGAAAAATATCTTACACTAATATTAATTATCCTTTCCAGTATAAATAATATTTTTATTTCTAAATAAAATAATCTATTTTAAGATGAGAAGCCTTTTCGCAAATCGCAACTCAGTTTAATTGTTTGATTGCACGTCTGAGATTGTATTTTTTTTTTTTTCTTATTTGAAAAACTAGAGAACGTTCACTATGTAGTACATTTCATAAAGTAAAGTGTTAGATTTGAAATAGCAGAGTCCTGACTCCTGAAGAATCACAGCAAATTTATTTCCATTCATTTTAGAGGGGGTATCTACATCGATGGTAGCAATGAGTTGTATCGGGCCGAAATTTAAAGCAACTGCATATTTTTGTTTAGATCCAGACCGTCCGATCAGATTTCGAATCAATTAAGTTTGAAGTGGAATGTACAGATTCTTTAATATTCTTACGAATTCTGATCTCACGGTCCAAATTTAAACATAAATATTCTGTTATGTATATCTTAAATGATATGAATTCACCAATAAAATTTTTGCTTCTAACAAAATTTTCTCTTTCCTACAAGTTTTCACTTTCAACAAGTCCATAAAATTGTGCCGCAAATTCTCCTCACCAAACAAAGCCAATGTTATTCAAACGAGTTTTCGTCATCGCACACACTTTTATTGTAATCGTAAATCATATCACACAATTATAATGAATACAAGAATTATAATCCCCAATTTGCTTGAAATTAGTAATAGTATTTCCATCCGTATGCTTACAAACATAATTATTTCACAATCACTTCTTATCCATTTTCATGTTGAATATTACGATATAATTATCTTCATGTTGAATATTACAATATATAACTAATTAATTTATATCTCTGAAATTTAGCCCTTTAAAATGATAAAAATGGTGATATGGTACTCTTAAAAAAATATTAATAAATAATAAAAGGTCTTATATTTTTATATATGTAATTCTCACCTCAATAATTATGATTCCTCTCCTTTACTATTCAAATTTAGATGTCCGAATACGTAGAAGGCACTAAATTCCTTCACACTTCAAAACATGAATGTCAGATTCTCAAACCCAATTGTTGAAAAATTATTGTATTAAATATTTTTTCCATTGAAAATATTTCATAGATCCTAAAAACTATGGATTTAGGATCTTAAACAGCTTGTCAGTACAATATCAGTAATTCATTGGGCATGAAAATACTTTCTTCCTGACAATTTAATATCACAGGAGAACAGAGTAGGTCCGACGCCTATCGTGTTTACTTTTAAGTCTAATGTACTATGATATTGTCCAATCAACTTTTAAATTTGTTTGCACGAAAATTTTTTAAGTCTAATGTACTATGATATTGTCCAATCAACTTTTAGATTTGTTTGCACGAAAAATTAAAACAGATACACACAGTGATTGAACCCATTCGAATCCAGATCCGGATAATTTTCATCACCCATTCGAATCTAAATTCAATCTAAATTCAGATAATTTTCTAAAAGATACGGATGCGGATACAGTTCTGAGTTTGAAGTCGGATACGGATCTCGATATTTATCCATATCCGAAATTTTTTATTTTTTGGATATCCAACATTTATCACTTAAACGGGTCCACTTCACTGTTTAGGCTCTTTACTGTCATGGGCCTTGCTCTATGGGCCTAGTAAATTGTATAACAATGTCTTCGAAAAAAATGTCTAGTATATATATGCATGTACTCTAGTTATTGTTTGATGTGGGACTAATGTATTTGCCTTCTGCTTCGGATAGTCTGTTTTTTTCAAGCGCCTCACCTAATTACTAATTATATGCAAAACGAACATTTTAGTTAAATTGGTAGACGAGTATAGCAGACTTGTTTAAAAGAATATTATTAACGTCATACTTTTTTCTTATTTTATAATAATCATATTATATTGAGTAATTACATTTAGATGTTATCGGTGTAAGAAAAATTATGCAGATGTTATTTTTTTTTAGAAATGTACGCTAGTAATATATTTTTAATTATCTGAATTTATATTCATATATGCATTCGTATCCGTTCTATATCTGATTCGTATTCATATTCGTTTAACGTTCAAACTGTATCTGTATCTAACACTATCTGTATTCGTATCCGTATTCGAAAATTATAATGGATAATGATACGGTTTAACGACTATTGGACCCGTATCCAACCATTTACATCCTTAGGTGTTTTGCATGAACTATCATGCATATGTTACTTATTTTTAATTTAAATATCTTTTGAGTTGTATAAATGACAAAAATTAGATATATTTGTTCATATAGAAAAAATAATAGTCATAGTCTCATAGATATAGAATTCATACTATTGAACTTCTAGTTAAAAGTGTAATAGTAAATTGTAAATATTAATTAACTTTTATACGTTTTTAAATCTTATAATAAGATAATAGAGAAAATCAATTAGTCATGCAACATTTTTGTATGAAAGTGAGAGAAAGGGAGAGAATGTTTTGTATGAACTATCATGCTACTTGATTCTTAATTTATATATCTTTTGAGATGTATAAATGGCAAAAACTAGATATAATTTGCGAAGAAGTCATTACTATTTAACTTTTAGTTAAAAGTGTAATTATAAAATGTATATATTAATTATATTTAATATTAGATGTTTTAAAATTTTATAATAAATATTAGAGAAAACTAATTAGATAAGTATGATGGTTTTGTCATTTTGTGCATGCAACAAATATTTTTATCCATGCAACAAACTGAAATTTAGTAGTGACCTTATGTTACGTATATTGAAGAGTACATAAACGCAGTAGGTTGTCGCACCTTCAGATTGGAGGTGTGACAGATATATGTTAGGTTGTGGTTTGATATTTAATTTGGGTCTCGTTTGATAATGTCGGCTTTTTTCGCCATCAAAAAATCCTTAATTTCGTAGTACTAGAGAAAAGTGACAATTTATTTAAACTATTAGTGTTTAATATTTATGATAATAATATGTTTACCTTATATGATATAATAGTAGTTATTAAAAAAAGGACGATGATAGTAGTTGGATTTTGAGTCGATTTCTTTATGTTTGGACTAAAATTATGTATTTTAATTTTAAGCAGAAGTTTTGCTCAAGTAGTTTGTATGATTGCGTCTTTCATGCGATCATAATTAATTCTTTAAATTTGTCATTTCGGTTGAAAATCAAATAAATCGGACACGATGAACATGTTGCTTTCACTACTAAGAAAAAATTTTTTCCATCGGATGTGCTTCCACACAGATGGTATACATCACGAGTGGCAACGCTGTAATTATATTGAACTTTTTACTGATAATAAACCGATCTGTCATTTTTATTTATTTTTAAATGTAAAATAATTTTTGTTTTGTTGTTTTTATTTTGTAAGAGACCTTTTGTCATTTTTTTTATTATGTAAGAGTTTATTTTTATTTTTTTTAACTAGTATCCGATTATTATTTTTAACTACTATCACATCCCCCTTCACCTGGATACGTCACTGCAAGCAGCTCCCCCATTGCCTCAACGAACAAGTTAAAATGGAGACTCCACATGATGTGGTATCACTATATTCATCTCTGCTCCTGTGGTCATGTCAAAAACCTTGATTTCCCTTGTTTCAAATAAATAAACAAAGAGCCTCCCTTTGTAGTACCCAAATACAACTGTTATATATAATAGGGATTTTGAAAGTGGTAATTTCATTGCTATCAGATCGCTTTGCAAAAGGAAGATGGATTTTGGTCTCAGTTAGCGGATTAAACAGATATGGAGAGTTATGACGATATGGAGGTTTAAGAAGTTGTTTATACTGATCAACAAGAATAATGAAGCCATTATATGGCTCTTTCCAGAGAGGATATATGTACCCTTTATGGGTTATCGGCAGTTCGATTTGATAAGTTGTGTTGGAGGAGAGAGAATAAAGGATGTAGTCAGTGTTCATGTTGGTCTCACGACAACTGAAAGTTGCGGGCTGCAAGAGCCAAGGTAGTAGTGTGGGGGAGGGTCAGCATGGTCAGCGGCTGAGCGCCACTTATTGCACACTGAACGAAACCGAATGAAGTTCGAGAGGTTTCCTAGCTTCTTTGATATCAGATGGAGCAGCTCCGGGTTCAGCTCTGTCCAATCCCTTCTCATTATTTTCATTTTTGAAATAACTGCCGTTCTAAAAATCTTCAAGGCCCTAGAACTGCCTGTATTGCATTTCAGAAATCAAAGAGTTGGTAATTGGAAAAAAAAAAAAAAAAAAAGCCTCATCCATATATATTTCAAAGAAACTTATGAAAGCAGGAATAATTTATATGTATTTTAGTTTTCCTTCCGATGTCTTTTTTTTCTTTCTTCTCTTCAAAGTAATGTCATATGTACACTGGCATGATACTAAATGGCATTAATTAATTGCTAATCAGTATATACAGGTATTATCAAAATCTTGTGTTTATTCATAATATTATATCAGAAACAAAAAAGAAGAAGATGGAATTGATGTTAAATTTCAATTGAACTATAGCATAATTAATTAGTTATTTTGTACCGCAGAACACCGGTACTGCACAAGCAATAGCCATCCTATCAATACTAAGAGGTTGGATTGGCTTGTCAGTTATCGAATGCCATTAAGATCTCCCTATGGTAACATTTTTTTTTTATAGTTAAATTAATAGTTGTTAGAAAACATCAATGAGACTATTTTATTTTAAAAAGGAAGCGACAATCTAAATTTTTTTATTTAACCAGGAAACATCACAAGGAGAAAATTACACAGTGAATGCAAGAATATAAATAAAAAATAAAAATAAAAACAAATATCAATTGTCCAAATTTATAACTAGTAATGCTCCACTCGTCTCTCTTTTTCGGTTAACAAATTGATATCATAGCATCCAATTTGGCAATCACTTCTGAACGTCTTTGTGCTTTCTGATGCAATGGTAAGAGTTAAAATACGACTTCTAATTTATACCCAATTTCAATTTCGTATGCGAGACATATCCAGAATCGACTTCTAATTTATTTATCCAGAATCATTTCTTACCGATTTGACGAGCTCTAAAATATGCTTCACTTCTCAATTAAGAGTCTAATCGGAACCAACTCCCCGCCGAATTCGTATCCTCTGCATTAACTCAAAAAAGAATATTTAGAGTTAATGTATTTCGACCGTCTGATCAGCTTTGAGATTCGTGTAATTTAGATCAACACTAAAATTAAAGATCCTATGTTATAGGTGGGAGCCTGATGAACTCTGTTTGTAATCGTACGGGTAATATCTATTAACTCAAAAGATGCTCTTTTAAGTTAATGCAGACGTTGCGGACTCCACGCCTATAGACTATAGTGTCATGCGAATTCTTTTTATAAAACTTGGCACTAATAGTCATTGGCCCAGCCTATAGACTATAGTGTCTTTTTATTTAAAAACTTGGCATCGCAATAGCCGCCAAGGAGTTGTATATTAGAAAAAAGTTTTAATACCGCAGAATATAACAGAATGAAAAGAAACAGCCAAAAGCCTAATTGAGCAGCCCATCTAGGAATCGCATGCGCCCATTTGCAACCATAGAAACAATACATGCAAACAATTTACGAATGATTCATTATTTATTTTTTTGATATTTTCAAACTGAACTTTGAATAAAATATAAAAAATATAGAATACATTTTAATCACGAATAAAATGCGAGTCACGAATAATTCACAATAAAAATGCATTTTCTATTTTGCTTTATAGAAAAAAAATTGTTTTTTTTTATTTTTTTAGATTTTTTTTTTATTGTACCGAATTATTTTTAAATTATACCTGAACACGAACTATTGAGGTTGGCTACTATGCTTATATAAGCATATCCCCACATATGCTTATAACCCATTTTTGTGTTTCCAATGTCCAAATGGTCGATCGGAACCGTTCATCTTGTTCTCCATATTAATATGTGTTTGGAAACTAAATTTTATATTTTTCTGAATTTTTTTACTATTTATTAAGCCACTTGAAAATTATTAATCCAACGGTGGCTGCTGATTTTACTGTTTTGTGCAGCCACCGTTGGATCAGCGATTTTCAAAGTGGCTTAATAAATAGTAAAAAAATTCATAAAAATGTAAAATTTAGTTTCCAAGCACATATTAATATGGAGAACAAGATGAACGGTTCCGATCGACCATTTGGACATTGAAAACACAAAAATGGGTTATAAGCATATGTGGGGATATGCTTATATAAGCATAGTAGCCAACCTCCGAACTATTCATTTGTTACTATGTTTACAACAGTGCCATACAGCCTTGTATGTAGTCACCTCTCCTCTCTACAATTATTATTCAAAACAAGTACATGCAACCTTTAACCATTGATAATATCACCGGTTTGATTCTGAATGATATAGTAATAATTCGAACTTCAAAAATAATTGGCTATAATACGAGTATTGTTGATGGGCTTATGGCTTTTCATAAAAGTCATTCAAAATTCTTATCCAAACTCATAAACCCGTAAAACTGTAGAGGAGGCATTAAAGAAATTGGGCTTTCTGACAGCCGACAGGGCTGCTCGAGGGGACAGAATGGTCATGTTTGGAATGATTTGGAGAAATGGTTAGACATGGCGATCGAAAGCTGATGGTACTAGGTCGAAAAACAAGGAAGCCATCAGGTCTGAAATTAATCCGAAAATGACGACAACCACCCTTAATTGTGAAGTGCACGGCAATAAGAACAATCGCAAGAAGTTAGTTGCGGCAAAAACAACTGCTAGCTAGCGTTATGCCAAAGAAGCACTGCCTCAATCGGTGTGAATTGCATGGTGTGTACTTGTCTAAGAACAACCAAAGTGACAAATGAATTATTCGGGTTTGATTCGGCATAATTAAAAATTTGTGATTAAAAAAATAATTCAGATATAATTCAAAAATTATCAGAATTATTCGGATCAAAAATATCAGTTCTGCAAGAGAGCAAAAAATAAAATAAAACAAAAAAATATATTATGACAAAAATTCGGGAAAAATTTGCAAATAATTCGGAAAATTCTGAAATTTTTTGAAAAATTCGTGAATTATTCGGGTTTTATTCGGTCAAAGTTCGATCAGCCGAATAATTTGACGTTCAGTTCGACATCACCCAAAAATCAAATTATTCATATATAATTCACGAAACTTGTAACTATGGAAACAACAGCGCAGCTGTTTTTTCTGGTGCCAATGAAGAAGGGCAGCTTTGAAATCAAGTTCGTTTAATTGAAATTAAACATTTCTTTCTTATTTATTTTTCTTATGCTTAATAAGTAGCCTTTTTTGTGGGGAATTTCTAATTTGATAATTTCAAAGTAAAGAAAAGTACGAAAAATTAGAACACATGCAGGATATTTGCGGCTATTTTTATTAATACTCTAAAAAAAAAGATTTTTACAAAATAGCTCCTAATTTTTTTTTTTTTAAAACTACCCCGATCGCCTGGCATGGGGACGGTCCACACACCTAGCAGACCGTCCGTGGCAGGGGCGGTCCTCTATTTTTTTTTTTTTTTTTTTAGAGATCTACTTTAAATTTAAATTATTTAAATTTTTTGTTTAGGGTGTATGCCAAAAAATAAGACATTTGATATATTTATGAATGGTGTCGTAACATTTTATAACTTTGATTTGATTTAATTTGTCAGTTGGATATCACAAGTCTAAAGATAACACTAATTAAGAAATTGGCCTTGATTCAAAAAAATTCAATCTCTGACAGCTTGTTAATATTTCAAAAATTTTGATTAAATGATGTCTTGGAGCTTTGATCTTCTTCTCTTTATTTCTGGTACTAAAACAGTAGTTTAGAGCTACTAAAATATATTCAAATCTCAAATTAGATCTCTGTCTATGCACAAAGTACCCTAAACTGACCTCTAGTATGGTATTAAGTCCAAACTCAGCAGCCAAGCACTAAAAACATCAAATTTGACCTCTGCTGGTAAATCAGCAAGTCTGGACTGATACAAGGACCAAACTATAAAAGTGATTATACCAGCATATAGGGCATTCAAAAATACACAGAATTAACACAAATTTCTATTTATTTGGATTTTTCTACAGTTAGTTATGAATTTTCAAAGTTCAGCTTTCGAAAAAACTTTAAACATTCATAACTTTGGCTCGGAAAGTCGGATTTGCGCGTATTACCACTTTTCGGAAGGGGGGGTGTGAGACAGATCCATATTTTGCCCAAGGAAAATTTCCGGGCATTGTGAGAGGCATTCGGAGCGTCAGAATTAAAAAAAAAATGTCATTTAGTGCCTCAAAAATTCAGTTTAAGTTTTCGTTCGACGGTATGCATTAAATTACAGCGATTTTCAAACCATCTTAATAAGTAGTAATAAAATTCCAAAAAAATATAAAATTTGATCTCCAAGCATATTTTAATATAGATTAAACATCTAATGGTTTGGATCAGCTATTTAGACTTCGAAACTATAGATATGAGCGTGAATTAAAACATTCCCTTTTAATTCACGAAATAGCGTAGCCTTACTCTCTATATATATATATATACATATATTATATTATGTATACATATATTATATTATATATATACATATATTATAAAAAAAATGAGTTTATAAAAACTCTATTTATAGTGAAAAAAAATGTGGGGATACTTTTGTATAATGCGGGAGTGAAAAAAAAAAGATTTTTACAAAAGTACCCCCGCATTAAGAATCAATGCCAAGTCCTTAATTAGTGTTATATTTAGACTTGTGATATCCAACAGACAAATCAAATCAAATCAAAGTTATAAAATGTTACGATATCATTCATAAATATATCAAATGTCTTATTTTTTGGCATACACCCTAAACAAAAAATTAAAATAATTTAAATTTAAAATAGATCTCTAAAAAAAATATAATAATAATAATAAAAAAAAAAAAATAGAGGACCGCCCAGCAGAGGGGCGATCGGGGTAGTTTTAAAAAGAAAAAAAAAATCGAGAGCTATTTTGTAAAAATCTTTTTTTTAGGGTATTAATAAAAATGGGCGGGATATTTGCGAGTACATGGAAATTTTCTAGAAAGTTGATTTTTTTTTTCTTTTTTGCTTTTTTTTTTTTTTTTTTTTTCTTTTTTTAGAATATGTAGTTACCAAACGTTGTCAAATACATCGATACTTAGCACTAATTGAGATTAATATAGTCATACATATGAATTCCAAAAATTAATGTGCACGGACACGTTTGGATTGTGTCTGCACAACTTCTTGTAATGTTCAACTATATTTTATTTTGTCAATATTAGTCTTGTATTTAATCAATTCTTGTGATGTTTAATTTTGATCGAGTATATAATGGATCAAATCAGTATTAGTGCAGTACATATAGATAACGCTACTTGAATATTTATCGAGGAAGACAAGGATAAAAGTTGAAAACTGAAGCGCACAAAGTTGCAAATATAACGTTACATTACATACAGGGGTGGATCTAGAATGTTTCAGAGGAAGCAGAATATTCTGATCGACTTTGCTTCCTCCTCGAAATTTTGTCTCTCTTTTGAATGTTTGAATTGTAATTCGGGTTAAATTTAGAGTTAAAATTAAAATATAATTTTTGAATTATGATTTATAACTAGAATTTATTAAAGCAATATTTTTTTTCTATAATTGTTTTTTTTATTTTTATTACAAGGTGATATCTAACATTATCCGGCATATCAACCAGCTTCATGCTAATTATTTATACAGAAACCCAGACAGAACAAGGCTTTTGCCTCCATTGCTTCTTCAATTTAATACTTTGTAGATTGAGAGAATTTGAAGAAAGAAGAAAATATTTGAGCTTAAAAAAAAATATAGCTTGATAAAGACCTAGTCCACTCCGGAATGTTATGAATTCGCATCCTCTGAGATATCTCATATTTTGTGTGATTTTTTGGAAAATCTAAACCATTCAAACACGTTCTGCACGAATCTCAAAGCTCAAATAATACTGGCTCCTGCGGTATTCCCGAATAGGCACCGGACACGTCGGTCACGCAAAATATGAGATATCTCAGAGGATACGCACTCGAATGTTATAGATTTTAAATATATGCAATAATAAATGAGGAATTAGTATACACAAATTTTAGTATGAAATTTTTTGTAAGTGCGATTCAGTAAACAGACTTTATTTGGGTAGAGAATTAGCCGACATTTTTAGTTATACCTCATTAGCAAAATATTTTAATAATAATAACCATAGTTTAGAAAGATTTTTAAAAATATCTAATTCTTGAAATTTTTTCATGGTTTGAGTATTTTTCTTCCTAAATTATGGTTATTGTTATTAAAATATTTTGCTGGGTATAATTAAAAATGTCGGAAGAATGAGTCGCTCCTAAATTGCAAACTACCATAAATTGAAACCAATCAAAAAAGAGATTCGGAAACAATGCTCTTTACGATTGGAGCTATAGTTGCAGTCTTGCAGAGCATACCGTATGTTGCCGAGTTAGCAGATGACAAGTTGTGAACTGGTGAGGGAGATCGGTCCTCACTTTTCAGTTGTGGGGTCAAGTCTTCAGTGATAATAATTCTGTGGAACTGGTGTATAGGTGATTATAAGATGGACTCAGGTTGACCCCTGACAAGGTTTGAGTTGTTTGACTTAATCAACGCAGGTCGTAGGTTGAATAATGCTCACAGGGTGTAGGAATTAAATTTGTTGTTTAGTCCGTTATTAAACATATTAAATCGACAACTTAAATCTCACGTTTAATAAATTTTATTAATATCGTTGACGGCGGAAGATAAATAATCATTAGCAAATTGATACTACGATTTATTTTAATCTTGTCTAGCCAAAAATATATTGGCAGCATTAATCAAATATTTATATTTTTCAAAACGTAACACATGAACAAAATTAAGTAAGAGGAGAATTCAAATGTCTTTATCATGCTTTTATTTTGAAAAAACTTAATAATTTAAAATTTAAAATTTAAAAGTCAAAATAAAATCATTACAGGTGATCTACATCATTTTATCTATTTCAGTGTACAAAATTATGATACTTCAACTTTGTTGTATTTGTTATCAAGAGCTTGTAAATTTTTTACTAATGTTGATAATTTTTAAACGTTCATTTTTTCACTTATTGATTTACATAAAAATAAAATTGAAATGTAATATATTTTTTTGGGCACGTAGTTAAAATCATATATATCATTCAAATCTAACAATTTTATTTTAATGTTTATGTTTTAAATTTTGAGTTATTAATAATTTTAAAAATGAAAGTATGTTGAAGGTACTTAAAACCTCCTCATTAAATACAAAAAAAATTAACTACCTTTTCTCCCATAAACTCTTCTATTTTTCTATTTAGTTGATTTGAGGTTGATTACAAAAGAATATAGCTGACAAGATGAATTTTCGTTCATAATTTTTTGAAGGTTGATTAATCATAAAAGAAAAAGAAAAAACAGACATAAGAAATAATTTTTTTTGGTTTCTTTATTTGATAGCTGATATTGAAAATAGTTTTACAGAGTCTTTTACCTTTAATATTCTAAAGCAGTACTATAATTGGAGTACTATAATTGGAGCAAAGCTAGAGTGTGATGTGTTCACCAAGAAGTTTTGGTGAGCACAACTTCAAAAGTATATTGAATCGACTTCAAACGATGAATTCAAACCGTTGAAATCCACGTACTTCATGAGTGACGCATGTTCATGCAAAATTTTGAAAGTTTCGAATTCATTTGCTACAAGATCAAGCGGTAAAAAAAATGAACATTTTATTTGTAAGTTGTTTTATATATTCATTTTTCATTATTTCTTTGACCGCTTCATCTTGTAACACATGAATTTGAAACTTCCAAAATTTTGCATGAACATGCATCACTCATGAAGTACATGGATTTCAACGGTTTGGATTCGTTATTTAAAGCCAATCTGATATACTTTTGAAGTTGTGCTCACCATACTTTTTTTGTGAGCACATCACACCCTAGCTTTGCTCCTATAATTGTATATTATTAAAACAAAACAAAAAATTAGTTTAACTATTTTTGAAGCAGTACTATACTTCCAAATCTGATTTCCTATTTTTTTTTAATCATCCTTCAAGAGTCAAATTTCCAAATCTCTATCATAGAAAATTTGAAAGGATGTATTCCTATTTTTTATTTTAACTGAAAGTTAGTACGAAGCAAAAATTATAATGATGGTCATTCTAAATAGTGAAATTTATTAAATATTTTTGTAAATCCGATTTTTTAATTTATTAGATAATAAATTCGGTACTTATTAATATTATTGTTCGCTCCAATAGTTTCGGAAGCAGCTTCTTGATTATATTGCATCTGTCTACAATTGACGATGATAACGGAAATCACTGACAACCATCTCTGTCTCTTTGACTAAAGCATGCAAGAATTGGTCTACAATGGACCTTACTGCTCCTGCTAGAGTGGGGTCCTTCTGTCAAAGGACGATGGGTCCATGGCACGGATTGGAGGAAAGATCGATCGTTAGATCTACGCGGTAGAGAACGAAACAATATTTCAAGGGGTACATACGTCTGAATGCGTATCCTCTGCATTAACAAAAATGAATATTTTGAGTTAATGAATCTCAACCGTCTGATTTTAAACGGAACCAATTCAGCCTCTGCTTATGATATAGGGGATTTTTAATATTAGTGCGGATCTAGTCTGCTTGAATCTTAAAACATATATGATGGTCAGGATTCATTAACTCAAAAGTTTCCCTTTTGAGTTAATGTAGAGGGTACGAATTACGTCTAGGGGACTAGTAAGTCTTCCCGCGTTTGAAACTCTAATCCTCTGAGATACCTCGTATTTTGTGTTACTTTTTGGAAAATTTCAAATGTTTAAATATGTTCTGCACGAATCTCAAGACTCAAATAGTACTTGCAGAGGCACCGTCGATACGCAAAATATGAGATATCTCAGAGGATACGCACTCCCGCATTTGGGTGAGAGACTCTGGATTCATCGAAAATAACTGATCTACTTTTAAGATACAAGTCCTTCCATATAACAAAGAATAAGTGAATAACTAACTCTTCGTTATATTGACATTTAGACAGATCCAACGAGTACTGGTCCTTTACTGAAATTTGCACTTTTAAGATTAAGTTTATATGAGTTTTAAAACAAATAAACTAACTTCATCTGCACATAAATTTTATGCAAGTGATTTGATGTCAACTAGATCCAGAATGAGATGATCCAGAACTCTTCGCTCACAGCTAGTTAATTGTACAACGAGTGCGTATCTCTGAGATGTCTCACATTTTGCATGACCGACATGTTCGGCACCAATAGCGCAGGGGCTGTATAATTTGAGCTTTGAGATTCGTTCAAAACGTATTTTAACGATTTAAATATTCCAAAAAGTCACGCAAAATATGAATTACCTCTGCAATAAAAGGAATTCGTATCCTCTGCATTAACTCAAAACAGAATATTTTGAGTTAATGCAACTGGACGGTCCGATTCTCTTTAAAATCCGTGCAAACTAGATCCACACTAATTTTATAGGGTCTGAAATTTTTATTAATATAAAAAAATATAAAATTTCAGAAACTATCCAAGTTTTCGCGTTATTTCGGAATCTATCCAAAACGTAAATTTTTTTTGCAGTTTTCAAGAATTGCAAATAATTTTTGCGGTTTTTATTTTGAAAACAAAAAAAGTTGCAAATTTTTTTTTGCAGTTTCATTTTTGTTTCATTTTTCATATTTTTTATTTAAATAGAAATATTTATAATTTATTTCTTTTTTTATTGAAATATTAGAAATATTTAATATATTTCTTTAAAAATAGATGGAATACTATATAATTTGATTTATTAGAAAGACTGCTACAAATAACTCAGATCAACATTTTTCAAGCCGAATTTTTTGCGGATATAAGAAAAATTAATATATTTCTTTATGAGCTATTGAAAAAAAAATGCTTAGATTATGAGTTATTGATTCCGGTTCAAAAGCCACTTCTAGGTAATACAGAAAATATTACATTTAATTTATAAAAAGTTGTATCTATTTTGAGAATTCTTTTTAATAACAATCATTAAATAACTTAAATTTTTTGTTTTTTTTAAAATAGGTACAACATTTTAGAAATTAAATGTACTAGAAGGATGACAATAATTTATGTATTTACTTAGAAGTGAATTTTGAACCGGAATCAATAACTGAGAATCCAAGCATTTTTTTTTTCCAATAACACATAAAAAATATATTAATTTTTCTTACAGCCGCAAAAAATGAGCAAGAAAAATATTGATTCGGATTATTTGTAGCAATCTTTCTAATAAATCAAATTATATAGTATTCTATCTATTTTCAAATAAATATATTAAATATTTCTAATATTTCAATACAAAAAATAAATAAATTGTAAATATTTCTATTTAAATAAAAATTGTGAAAAAAAAATTAAATCACAATTTTTTTTTTGCTTTTTAAAAAAAAAACTGCAATTTTTTTTGCTGTTTTAGACTGAATTACCGCAAATTGTGGTTTAGGTAGATTTCAAAAAAATAAAAAAAACCTGGATAGTTTCTGAAATTTCATATTTTTTTGGATATTAATAAAAATTTCGGTAATAATAATGTTGGATGAGTTTTATGGAGAGGATCAATGTTCGGTTCTCTATATATTTCGACTTTTTTTTTTTTTTTTTGCCAAATCATGTAGCTGGCCAAAATAAAACGCAACGAGCTTTCACCAGTCAGTCTGATGACACAGGAAATATATATTATTTTCCAATCTAATTAAGAGCAAAAATATTGAAACATATATTAGGTTTGCTGATATTATTATTTTTGACGTAGTTAATTTTTTCATATTGTTAAAAAAAATCGGGTGTAACTCTTCATGAAATATATATTATTTTCCATGTTTCTATCTTAATATTGGATTGAGGTGCATAATTAGATAGATAATTAAAAATTACGTGCTCCGTTTAAGCGCTACAATTAAATAGTCGCTATAATAAAGACCCTTTCGAAATTATATATACAATAATATAAATTAATATAAATAATATAGATATCACATTAATTAATTGTATCCTTTTCTCCCCTTATAACTGCAATAAAAATACTGAAACGACTATTTTTTTCTATTTTTATTCAAATATTTTAAACAAATAGCAATAATATATAATCTGAGATGCTTTCTAAAAGGTAATATATATATATAATTTTCTATTTTTATTCAAATATTTTAAACAAATAGCAATAATATATAATCTGAGATGCTTTCTAAAAGGTAACATATATATATATAGGATACAATCTAATTAATAGCAAAAAGATTGAAACAAATAATAATAATATCAGCCAAGCTAAAAAAAATATAACACATTACTGTATTTTAGTTCGAAGACCAAAAATAGTGTTATAAAAAATCATATAAATATACTTGAAAGTATCAGAAGTAAAATCTCTTAAATAGACACTCGATCGCACCATAAAGAAAATTGTCCCGATGTTTCCTTTGTTGCTGTTTTCTCTCGCCTTCTTCCTGATCCTGAGCACTACTCCCTCCTCAGCACTCCACGTCACTAATATCAATTCCTCCACCCTCCAATTTTTAAGTCTAGTATGGGACCCGACCACGCAACACTTTATTGCCGGATCTGCCATAGGCCCCACTGTTTATGCCATCCCTGATGAAGGCACGGTCAAGTGCCTCCTTTCAGAACCTTCGTCCAATAGCAGTGGTGTCTCAGTCACAGCTCTCGCTATTGATAAGAAACATCTCCGGCTGATTGTTGCCTTCTCAAATCCTTCATCTGTCTCTGCTTATGATTTGAAATCATATAGAAGAATTTATGCAGTGCCTTTGCCGGAGTTGAATGGTGCTCCTAGTGGGGTCGTGGTGGATTTGGAGAGTGGGGAGGTATTCGTTAGCAGCGCTAAGAGAGGAGTTGTACTAAAGGTGGGGCTCCAAGGAGATAGCAAGAAAGTAATTTCTAAAATTTTCGGTGATAAGAGACTCGATGGGATTGCGTATCTCAGTCATGGATACATTCTTGTTCTACAGGTATGGAATAGAATATAGAGTTTGTTAAAAATGTTTGTCAAAATTTAAAATTAACCAATCTAATAGAGTGCATCAGGATGTTGGTGATTAATTTCATTTACCAAAATCTCTCATATTAATTTATATTTATATTTCTCTCTAATATTTTTCGATCATATATTTATATAAACACAAAAAATCTAAATTTATATTATTTATATTTATTTTCTCTCCTTACAGACAACCATAGGAAAGATTTTTAAAGTGGATATGATTGATGGCACAATGAAAGATATATTAGTTAGAGATAGCTCAATACTGCAGGAACCATCCGTCCACACCATCGCATTGCAAACTGAAAAATCAATAGTTGTTGCTACAAATCAGAGTCTTTTCTTAATAGAAAGTGATGACAATAGCTGGGTACGAGCAGCTTCTATTCATAAGAAGATGAAGATGAAGGAGGGAGAAATAGTTCTGGCAGTAACAATGCGAGGAGAGAATGGCTATGTATTGGTGAAATCACTGAAAGGATACAAGATACAGGAGGTAGTTTGGGGAGAGAAGTCTATTATGGGATTTGCTCTTGTATTTTTGTTCGTTGTCCTGTGTGTCAGTTTTTGTGTATGGCTAATATTCTTTATTGTGATAATGTGTAAAAGTGACTATTGGCTAGAAACCTATTGTTGATTTGAGAGAAGGCAATAACCATCTTAAACAACTGGAATCAGGATCAGTTATATACGCATAATATATATATATATATATATATATATATATATATATATATATATTGTATATATCACTAGTAAAAAAACTGAAATCAGGATCAGTTATATACGCATATTATTATCGAAATACAACCGATCTTGACTATGGCAATACTAATACCCCAATAATCTAGACCGGTTAAAGAACCGATCCAAATAGTTGTATTAGGATCGATTCTTCTCTACAACCGATCCAGATTATAACTATTTGGTTTGGGTTTTTTACAAAACCAATCCTAATATTCGTTAATCTGGATCGGCTGTATAAAAGAATCGATCCTAAAGCAAACTATTTGGATCGGTTCTTTTATACAACCGATCCATATTAACCAATATTAGAATCAGTTGTTTAGAAGAACCGATCCAAATAGTTATTTTTCATTTTTTTAAATATCTATTAGGATCAGTTGTTTAAATAACTAAATAACTGATCCGGATTAATACTTATTAGGATCGATTCTTTTTAAACAACTGATCCTAATGGTTATTTGAACATTTTTTTTTATAAAAAATCAAAATCTGGATCGGTTAATTGGTTAAATCGATCCTATATATGTATCTAGATCGGTTTTTGAAAATAACAGATCCTGATTTTGTATTGAATCTAAAAAAATATTTTCATTTATTTGGCCAGCTTCCCAAATATAATTTGCTGGCCAGTATATATTTTGCACAATAAGAAGCAGTAATTAAGTATCAAACACATCCTAAATTAAATATCAAACATATCATAAATTAAATATCATACACAAATTCTAAATTCTTACAAAATATTCATGTTCATGCAATTAAGTTTACACATCCTAAATTGTTGTAGTTCTTCTCGCCTTTATCTCATTTAGGAAAATTTGAACCCACATTCGGCGAAAGTCACCTAAGCATTGTAAAGTATGTTTAGCGAGAATATCCTGCAATTTTTTTAAATTTAGAAGAGCATGCACAATTAATTATGTATTTTATTATATTTGAAACAACAATGCTTAATTTTGGAAAATATATAAATGCATATATACCTTTAACTTTGGAAAAACTTCGAGGAATTCCTTTATTATATCTTGCATGAGCAACATGACATAACATGCACATTCCCAGCTAGCTGGTTGTTGTGGGCACTATATAACAAGTTTGAAAAAATTGAAATGTATGTTAATGAGCATACAAATGGCTTATATGTCTAGATATTAACAAATTTTTGCATCTAGGTCCCTATAATCATCTCTCAATAGAAACTATTACCTTGCAATCGTTATGAATAGTTAAAGAAGTACCCATTTTTCTAATGAAGACATTGTTGAATTATGAACACATTGAACAATCAGTACTTACGAGAGATGTTTAAAATGATAAAATAATAAAAAAATCATTAGCATTCTAAACAAACATAAAATTTAGGAATGCACTTACTCCTCGACCGCAGCAGTGATCATTAGCATTTTTTTGCTCTTCTTATCGAAATCGTACACGTACAATGCACTTTCTCTTGGCATAAGTATGGCTAATATCCAATGATTTCTACATGTTAGGTTTGTAGCATGTCATGTTCTATAATTTATATGAATTGAAAGAAATATAATAAAATTAGAATATATATATAACACTAACATCTGATGATAAGGTATGAATATCAATCTCTTGTCCCAATTTTCTTTGAGTGCTTTCCCTATGTATTGAAGTGTACCTCCTCGGTCATCATTCAACAGGGTGGCATTCGTTCGATTGGGGTCCATGAAACCAACCTGCTCATCAGAAAATTCCTCATTGATGAATTTGTGCTAATACCTGTAAAAAAAAGCATACAGGTGATCTCAATTTTGTGAAATTTGAATTGAAAGTACTAAATTCTACAATTATTATGAATATTAACTCACAGCATCCAGATCTGAATAACTGATACAGTGAGCCACTCTCGTGGTATAAGCAAGGCCGCATAATCATCTGCATAAATGCATATGGACTCTGCTGAACAGAAAAGATCAAGTAACGGATCGATTTCAAATGGACTGCCATTTAGCTCAAAAAACTGATCACGCAGCTGCTTACATGTTTGTCCCAACTTGTCAAAATCGATACCATCAAATGTCTTGTAGTGACTCATTGCGTTCCGACCTCCAAGAACTTGTACCTCTTTGCGTGGTTCCTGCAAAATTTCATAATAAATTAAAATAAAATTCATAATCAACTATAACTCTATCATATAGATACAAATTAAGAAGTTTAAGAACTTGTAATAACAATATACCTCAACTGAATCTATTGATATCATGGACATCGGCCATGCAGTGAAACTGCCAAGGACCTCATTTAGGGTTACCAGCTCGTCATTTGGTATAGGTAAGGGGAGGTCTATGAAGTCTGCATCCTGAATAGCATCCACCGTTACTCTTGCATGGTCGGACGACATAGGCTTACTGTGAATTGTTCCACTTTGTACAACTGGAACATGAATTATCCCTATGGCCACTACAAGAGTTTTCCCATCTACAACCGCCTGGAGTTTGCAGCTTAGTTCTGCCTCCTGTACAAATATATGTATTTACTCGAATAAAATAATATGTATGAAACTAAGACATGTAATGAAAAATAAATTAAAATCTGAATATGTATGAAACTAAGGCATAGGCCTACTGATTCAAATCTGAATTTGCATTACCTCAGTAAACCCAAAAAGATCTGCATATGGTTTGACTGACTGGTAGCTGCTCTGTACGACTGTTAGGCTATACGTCCATTTTTGTTGGCCCATTGTCTGCTGAAGCATTGCAAATTTTGCCTCAATTTCTTCCCGTAATCTCTCCTCTATTCCTCTTACTCTATCTTCCACTCTTTGATCCACTATTGCGTAAAATTCTGCTTCGGACCTCGAGGGAGTGCGTCTCTTATTTATTGAGCTCTTCTCGTATGTTTTTGTAATAGGAACCATACCTCCCACTCCTCTCACCCTCCTAGGATGTTTCGAATTTGACTGAGATTTTCTCAGAACATCGTCGTATCGTTCGACAGCCAACAAGCCTTGTTCCAGAGCCGCTTCTTGTTCTTCCTAAAATAATAACATTTTATAACATAATAAATTAAGTTGAATTTCAATGAATGACAATATCTAAATCCTCATAATTTTGTTGATGACCGGTATGTATTTTTCTGGATAAAAGCATTCCTTGGTCTCGTTTGACAGCTTCTGTCTTGCTAGTTTCCATGTGACGTACCTATACTTAACCGACAAATCAATAATATCGTCTGGTGTCAATGCAGCAGTAGTTGACCCTTGGGAAGACGGATCACTAGATGCTTTCTTGTTTGCAATCGCCTGCATAGCATCTCTAAGCCTACTCTGAAAATTCTCACTATTATAACCTCTAGATCTTAAGAAATGCGGATACTTGTTGTGGGTCTGATTCTCCTTCCCAATCTGGCTGGCAGTCTACAATTTGAACAAAGAAACAATTGGCCTTAATTATAAAAAAAATTTGAATTCTTAATTAGAGATAAGGTAGGTGGTCCATAGAAATAAACATACATCAAATTCCTCCGTCATTCGGTACTTAACAAATTCATCCTAGTCTTTTTCTTCAATATGGAGCTTGGCAAAATCAGACGCCGTACCCTCATGCCAGTGTTTAGTCATATTGGTTTGCCACTTCCGGTGATAAGTAGCCATTATCTGATAATAATACTTCTTCACTTTTGGGTGGTCCTCTATACCTTAGTCCAGCTGCCAAACAAATAGAAATCAAAATTTAGAGTTAGTTACCTTAAGTGTTTTCTATATTTTTTGCTTGTTCTCATCTAGAATATCTTTCTATCGTTGGAACTTTATAGGAATATTTTTTCTTACCAATATCCTAAATTCCGTTGAATAACTCGTTGTCTTCCCAATAACAACCGACTTGTAATATTTGTCAATGGCGAACTTTTTGTCTTTCTCGTTAAACTTCTCCTTAATTTGGTTAGGTCATCTTCCTCATTTCTTAACCGAGGCTGACTCACTATCACCATGACCACTATCACTTTCTATATCTGATCTTTTTCAAAATAAGTAATAAGTAATGATGAATCTTATTACAACACAATCGAACTAATAGCAATCAAGCAAACCTAATCATGTTTCAAATAATGTTAATCTAAATGATTGAAATCATACCATGCTCTAATCTCATAAATTGATACAAAAACCATTAAATACCAAACTTCACAGTATATGCATGCTTTTCTAAATTATAACACCATGTCTAAAATTTGTCACCATACGTACCGATTGCTTAACAATCCATCTATACTAACTCAATGCGGAGGAGAAGGAGTTCAATTTTGACTAAGTAACCATGCAGAGGCGTGAACTAAAAAAAAAAAAAAACTCTAGCGCCAATTAAAATATCAAGATCGGTTCTTAGCTAATACCCGATCCAGATAACTATCTTGATCGGTTATTAGTCATAACCGGTTTTGATAGTTATTTTTAATTTTTTAAAATTAATAAATCAAGATCGGTTCTTATCTAATAACCGATCCAGATAGATATCTGGATTAATTATTAGTAACAACCTATCTTGTTTTTTTATTAAGTTAAAAAAATTAAGAATAACTATCAAGATCGATTCATTAGCTAATAACTGATCTTGATATTTTATTATATTTTGTTATATTTTGTTAGGATGTGTATGTGTATGATAGTTTATAAATTATTTTAATAAATTATTCTATAAATTATATTATAAATTATCTTATAATTTATTTTAGTATATTATCTTATAAATTATTTTTGTATATTCTTTTAATAACTTGAAAATTACTTATAACATGAAATAAAATAAGCTACTAAAAAATAACATTAAAATTAAAAAATAAGGTAATAAATTACATATAACATGAAAAAAATAACTTTGCCTAAAAAGCTCAATCAATAATTGATGACCATGAATTATGTATACCTTGCCTATGATTTCATATCAATAACTTGACCAATTTCTATGTATTTAGGTTAATTTATTTTAGTTTGGTTTAGAATTATATCAAGAATCAAGCTACTGTCGAAATTTATTTAAATTACAGAAAATGGAGCAAATTATAGGTCTTCTAGCAAGCTTTTCGAAAAGTGGTAGAACACTGAAAATGGAGTTACGTATAATGAGTTATGCCCATTTGAAGTTTGATTTACAGCAGAAACAGAGGCAGCACGCGGGCCGCACCGAATCCCACGCGGGCCACGTAGAAAGCAGACAGAGCAAATATGGAAATTCCAGCTTTCGACATCTTTTCGTATTTTTACCATATCTTTGACCATACGAACTCCGTTTTAGGCAAATAAAAACTTGCTGAAAAGAGGACAACGAGATCTACAATTCTATGAAGGTTATAAATTAGAATTTTTAATGTGCAAATCACAGAAATCATTTTAGAAAGCCATCAGCTGATATCTATTGCCATATCTGACGAGATCTTGATTGATTCACCTTCCATCCTTGGTTGCTTGCTTTCCAAGTCACAAAATATCTATAAATAAGAGGGAGGCAGCATGAGGAAGGGGATCTCTCTCCCTTGGAAGCGATCTTTACACAATCACGATTATTCTCCACTTTGTTTTAAGGGTTTGGAAAGATGTGGCTTGGCAGGAAGCTTGATTTCTCCGGGTTTTATCATTTCATTATGAACTCTCTTTTAATCACTTATTTTATTTCCTTTTTGATCATGTCTGAGTAGTTTATTTAGTTTCTAGGGTTACGATGTAGTCAGATACTCTATTTTATTATGCATGTTGTTTGAATCTGTGTTGATGTTTGTGTTTATTTGTTTAAGTACTATTCTAATTGCTTTGTTGAAATTGATTGAATGATTCTTGTTGTCTACTGTTAGATGTCTATAGTATCTTTTCTAATACTTTCGCCTTAATTTTTCTTTCAACCAAACTAAGTATTCGAGGTAGCTTTTCAAGCAGTGAGGTGAGACCAAATAGTAACTGAGAGGTGAACTTTTTTATTTATCGAGAGATGATGGATACCTTTAGTAAACCGGACAAATAACTTAGGTTGAATACCAATAAATGAGAGTTTAGGGTTGAAAACCTAAGAAGGTTAAACTGCATTTCTGTTACCAAGTTTATTAAACCAATAAACGAGAGTTGAGGTCTAGGAACATTAGGTACAGTTAGTAGAACCTTACATAAAGAAAAAACACAGAAACATGCAACTTCCTGTATTCACTCGAGGCCAATGCGGGCCGCGTATAAAAGTATGCGGGTTGCGTTGCTTTGACATGGGTCGCGTATAATAGTACGCAAATCGCGTCGGGCGCCGAGAGGCAGAGTTGAAGATGAAACCAGAAATCCTGGAAACGCCTTTATTTTAATTGATAAAACTAAATTTTACTTTCTGTCATTTAATTAGTAAAATTGAATTTAGGAAATTAAACAAACCAAATCAACATTTTCTCACTTCTAGTCTTTAAGTAATTTAGGCAAAAATCTAATTGATACCTGAACCGTCCCTTGGATCGATACTCGATTTACTATATGATAGGATTGTGCACTTGCAATCTTCATCGGAAGTATATTCGAGATTTAAAAAGTACAGCTTGCGGTACTGAAACTTTGTAGTACACTTTCGTGTGAACAATAATGGAGGAAGCAAGCTCACAGAAAAATCACTTTTTGAAAATTTAGGGTCAGCTTGGATACTTTGGGAGGAAGCCCAAAGCCCTATTTATAGAAACAGTTGAGAAATGAGCTGTTTGACTTAAAATGTTACAGACGTTTGTTAAAACGTTACAACATTTTAGTCCAATTTGAATTTAGATTTTCTTTTCCTGTGAGATCGATCAAAACGTTACCAACGATTTGGCTCTGTGACAACTTAATCAAAAACATGATTTTTTGACTTGGATTTAATAAAAATGTTACGACGATTATAAAACGTTTGTAATGTTTGCGGTTAAATCTGAGTTTGATCAGGCTGTTCCTCAGTGTTTTCTTATAAGTTAAATCGTTAGAATATTTTACAAACATTACCAACGTTTGTATCCTATAAAATAATATCAAACACACTTTACCAAGATTAAAATTTTACAAGTTAAATTCTTGATAAATGTCTTTATGATTTCTTCAGTTCAAGCAATCCATATTGTAATTCCAATTTGTTTGAACCTGCATAACTCTAAAAATAGAAGAAATCATAAAATTCAATAATTGTATGTTTTGAAAATTAGTCAAATAGACGAAAAAGATTATTGCTACAACTAATATATATATATATATAGAGGTTGGTTACTCTACTTACATAAGCATATGAGGGTATATGCTTATAAGTTATTTTTTCATTTTTAAAATCCAAAAAGTCGATATGAACGTTAGATGTGATCTCTATATTGAAATGTGCTTGGAGACCAAATTTTACATTTTTCTGAATTTTTTGACTATTTATTAAGCCACTTTAAAAATCGCTGATCCAACAGTGGCTTAATAAAACAGTAAAATCAGAAGTCACTGTTTGATTAGTGATTTTCAAAGTGGCTTAATAAATAGTAAAAAAAATCAGAAAAATATAAAATTTGGTCTCCAAGCACATTTCAATATAGAGATCACATCTAATGGTTCAGATTGACTTTTTGGATTTCAAAAATAAAAAAATGACTTATAAGCATATACCCTCATATGCTTATGTAAGTAGAGTAGCCAACCTATATATATATATATAAAGAGAGGAGGAGGGATCCACTTACACCCTTTTTTGGTGACACCGAATTACACCCTACATTTTCAAAGTCCAAATAGTCGATCCAAACTGTTTAACATGATAAATGTATTAAAACGTGATTGCAGATCAAATTTTACATTTTTTTGAAATTTTTAACTGTTTATTAAGTATTTTACAAAATCGTTGTTTTCATACCATTGAATTTTTTACCCATCTTAATTAATAAAAAGTAAAAAAATTCAAAAAAATATTAAATTTGATCTACAAGCACATTTTAATATATCCATTATGTTGAACGGTTTGGGTCGACTATTTGGACTTCAAAAATGTAGGGTGTAATTCGGTGTCACCAAAAAAGGGTGTAAGTGGGATTAGGGGTGAGTAAATCGCTCATAACTCGTGAGTCGCTCATAACTCGCTCATTAACAGCTCGCCTAAACTCGCTCATTTAGCCGCTCATTTAAACTCGCTCATTTAATTAATGAGCGAGCATGAGCATGACCCAACTCGCTCATAACTCGCTCATTAAGAAATTGCCACATCTAATCCCTGCCACATTTAATCCTGTATAATCATGTGTAATATCAGCTTTGCCACATTTAATCTAATCCTGTGAAAATCGCCCAGAACCAAAACTCGCCTAAAATCCAAAACCTAATCTTACTAGTTACCTCCGCCAAAACCAAATTTTTTTTTTGAAAAAACAGATGACCAAAAGTCCAAAACC